>BOPP01000523.1:83640-94687 GCA_017312745.1 Gryllus bimaculatus | reverse complement strand
CTAACATTCCTGTGGAAATCATTTTATTTTCACAGTCATAAAATACAACAGTGATATTAGCTGAGAGGCCAAACTGAGTCCTTCATCACATTGAATAGGACAACACGAGACTCGCACCCTCGCTGTCTTTTCACCAGAAGAGATAATTCCCACACGGATCGATTTCAAGAGCTGCACGTTGTCAAAACACCTCGCTCTCAAAATAGCCCTCTCTCAAAACATCCCGCACTCAAAATAGCACGGTCTCAAAAAAGTACATTCTCAAAAACACACATTCTCAAAACAGCACATTATCAAAATAGCAAGCTCTCTAAACAGCTAGATCTCTAAACAGCCGGCCCTCGATACAACTCGTCCTCACAATATCACGCTCTCAAATACCTAGCACTCTTTCTGCACTCCCATATCTCACACGTGTCCTCTTTCGCCACCGACGTAAGGTTGGCTGCCTTCTCTTCATGGCAACATAATTTTTAATTAGATCTAAACGATAAACGTAAGTATAATTCTACACAAAAGTCGGATTTTAGCCACATATCCTTCTCCAGTACCTACAATAACTCCTGATGCCAAGATTATATTCTCGATTAACATCTATGTTTTAAAATTTGATATCCTGTTCCAGCAGAAATGGCTAATGAAAGACATTCTTCTTTTAAATATTTTATCTCTTCTTTATTTGTTCTCCTTACAATGGTTTGTCTCGTTTTCATTAATATAAATAAATTTTTAGATCGTTGGTACAATTTCTTGGTCATATTCTGGAGATCGATAGAACTAATCCGCGAGCAGGAAAGTGTGTGTTTCCTCCCCCCCCCTCCGCACATTCAGCCACGGACTCGCTATCGCTGACGCGAATCCCCTCTCCCAGGGCCTGCGACGCACGCCTTAAGACTAGCGACGACGATCGCCCATCGCTCATTCAGGGAGATTCTGCGGAGATTTCTGAAGACTTCCAAAGAAGAGAACTTATTCCTTCGCGCATCGACAGAATCCACGACGCCATTCCTCTCTCTCGACGTGTGCGTCGCTCGCTCACCTGTTGCTCAGCCCTCGTTCTGGTAGATCTCTGTACACCATCCAGTGTTCGTCTGAGATCCTTGTGCATCGTGCACGTGTGCAAAAGAGAGAAGAGTGCACACACGAAGGGCGAAGCCGTTTTAAGTCCCAGACCATCTCCATCTTCGTTCTTCTTCACAAACATGCGAGTTTGTGTCCTGGTCGCTGGGTACTTGGCGCTCCTGGCGGCCGCTTTGGGCGTTGAGGTTGAAGACAAAACTGTATGGTTGTGGAAATGCTGCGACATACACAAGATGCTCTCAGCCGATGGAAAGTCGTGCGTAGAAGCTAATTGGGTGAGCAACTATTCAATTACAGATTTTTACGGTATTATAATGCTTCCTCTGGACAAAGAGTGGGTGCGGCGATGGCTGCCGCCTGGTCTCCCGATAGATAACATCACAAAAGTGTATACTATATTTAATGCTGAAGCAGACACTGTCATTTCTATAAACATGTCTTCCCATTGGGATCCCTCTCTGCTTGAAAAGGAAGACCTTTTGAGGAACACCGTCGCCTTCGTTGGAAGAGATTTCACCGCTAGGCCCAGCCAAGCCAGGAGAGGATACAGGGAGGCTCGCTACCTGTGTGGACGCTGCACCCCCGCCTCTTGGGCCCCTTCGCGATACTGGTTTAGAACACAGTGCAGCGGGGAGGAATGCGCAAACGTAGGTTGGCTGGCGACAGCTGGGGTTTTCTGAAGAAGAATAGGAGAGGGAAATGCAAGTGTATATTTAAATACACGACGCTTCTGGACGGCCATAAATCCTCCCTCGCATACTTTTGGACCGGGAGTTTCCACATAAGGAAATCACTAGGATGTGCTTGCATCCTCGTCTGCCTACCGTTTGAGGAACGGTACGCTTGAGTGGGGCTCGCCATATCGGTGGCATCCACTCAATTCCACTTCTCTACTTGGCGAGACTTGCTTCGAATCCTACCCTAGGCGGCAACGCAGCTTACAGGAAGGGTCTTCTCATGCGAGTACCCACGTATCACGCAGGGGCGTCTACTGGCTGCTCCGACGCTCTTTGCTTTCTCTCTGCTCTGGCTGTTTGACGGGGTCGTTGCTAACTATTGCCTGCGACAAGAAGCATGCGACAAAAGATCCATGGACGTTTGCCTTGCTTGCCACGCTGTGTGTCCTGTTGGTGTTCAACATCGGGCGGCCGTAGTACTACTCGCATTGAGTGACTATTTGGACGAACAAGGGAAAAGAAACAATACCGGCTTAGATCATCATACAGAATGCAAGAATTTTTGGTGAGTATATTCATATCAGTCTAAGCATATAGAAAAAGTTACTATTCAGATTATTCATAGATCCTGGGTATTTATCATATGGTACCTGGGTGTATTTTGAGTTTGGATATTTAATAGACGGCAATGTTCTAACATAAATTTTTCCACGGATATTATATACGTTACTACTCTAACTCCAAAGGCACAATGGCAAACAATGTAAACAAGTGAGCTCTTTTCATTCAAGTCATGTAATGGCGCGTTAAATGAAATGTATGTATGTTGACGTTTACTATCCGACGGAAAGTTTTTTATTTAATCGAAATAGAAATAAAAACCTTTTTCTCAAGTCTCGACATTGCACAACACAAATTTTCAGTATTTTGCCAATTCCTTTCGTATAATAATATGTATTCGGCGATTGTAATTAGCCTAACGTTCTATTATTCTAATATATTTTTGATGGTAATGGTAGGTTCGTAGAGAGGCCTACATTATATTATTTTACTTTGCACCACTCAGGGGTAGAGGAGAAAGTTATGTAATGCTTCGCAACAGGATGGGCCAATGTTCGGTAGAAGAACTGCGTATTAGAGCGGTCTGGAAAAACAGTGATAAATTCAAATCCTAAATTTAAAAAAATTCTTAACAGTGATTTTTGGCCAGAATCCTACGTTTTTGTAGGTCTTAAATTCGGAAAATCGATTGAACTGGAAAACCCCTGTCTGTCAGCCTGGGACCAGACGTTTAAGGTCAGGGCAATAGATCCAATTTTCACGGTTAACGTCTAAGTTTCGAAATTTTGAAATTTTCGGGCATCTTTGCTAAACTGCAAACATTAAAGAGAGGAAAGTTTCCTTATTAATATTTGTTCTTCGGATAAGTTTTTTCATTACCCGGCTTGTAGATTATTTTTTTAAATTTTAGTAGCTTTCGAGAAATATACGTGAATATTTTTAATTTTTAAAGCATTTCAACTCCAACACGGTACGGAATTTTTTCTTTACAATTTTGGTAGGGGATAGTACTTAATTCATCTATTAGAAAAAACGCCATATTTGCTCTATGCCTTGTTGTTTTTTAATTACAAAAATATAATTCTTTTTGCCTTGTCTCTAAACGTCGGTAATATTACATTAGCAGACATTTGTTCACATTAATGTATATGAAAAACTGTGGCTTCACATGATGTCAAGATACGATTTCCTAAGAAAACTCAACTGGTTTCTGTGCTAAATGAGCTCAAAATTCCGAAGCATTTTCAAGAAACTGTCAAACGCCATTTTTTGCAAAAATTTACTCCAAATTTTTCTTGCCTTGTTTCAAAAGAATGGTGCACTTCTAATATGACAAAAAGTTTAATTTTGGTGTATCTTTTTTCAAAACTTCACACAATGTAATTTTTTTTCAAAGACCTCACGCCATTAATAGGAACATTTCCAGAAATTTGTAACAACAACTTTGTGTTTGAAAAGTTATAGTGCTATCAAATGATTGTGATATAAGTTTTTCAAAGTGTGGGAAAAATAACATTAAATTTGATTTTAGCAGTAATGCTTAAAAAGCCATTTTCTCTTAATAACGGGGCAAATTTTTGAAATAACTATTGTCTTTAGGACACAGTGTAACCTGATCTTCAATGTTGCTTAAAGATAGGTTTTCCGTTCTAACTGTTAGAAAAATGGCAATATTTTTTAAAAAATTAAAAAATGTTACTTTTGTCGGCGATAGTGGCAGAACGGCAAAGATCATGGTGGCAAAGTCCGATAGCTAGCCGAGAGCAAAGGAAATGAAAATAATACGGAAGTCTGTGCCCTTCTGTACTATCAGTACCTATTTTCTCGCATTGTACGTAATATACATAGTAATATACCTAGTATAGAAAAAGTTTTAATGCTGCTTATAAACGGCGAATTTTCGTCACCAAAAAATTGCCAGGCCGTGATAACGAAAAAGTGGATAAATCCAGTTACTAATTATGAGGGAAATTGCTGCTATAAACGTGGTGTAACGCAGATTCCCGGTTTTGTTGGTTCCTTATACCATAAATCAATGAAGGAAATCTAAAAAACGTATTTCGGGCGGCGAATACTTAGTAGCTGGCTAAGACTATGGCCAATACTGGGGAATAACTAGGCCAGTCAAGGAAAACAAGAAAATTAATACGGGAACGTCTGTGGCGCATTGTGATTGGATGCTCGCGAATAATTTTGCGGCATTGATTAATTTTCGTAGGCAAAGAATTAAATATGTAGCATATGAATACGGGTCAAAGCCTTATAAAGCTATACATTTTGTTAATTACAAAACATTTCTTCCTTATACGATACATCTTAAATATCAATACTCGTGTAAAATTACATTCACAACACTTTACAAAAACCAAGTGTCAAAAATGTGGGGTTTTGCTTCAATGGTTTTGAACAGAAATATAAAATATAGACATGTTTTATTTTGGGGACTAACTTCTCATATGGGAGCGCAATATGGTAAACTATAGAAGGTAAATTTACATTTTTTTTGTGCATTTGAATGATTGGAGATGAACAAGGGTGCATGAGTGGCATAGTCTGCGAAAATGATTTTGGTGATCAGACTGATTTTTGATGATTAGTTTTAGAAGGCGTTGATCCAGATAGGCAATGCATAAAGCATTAGGGGTCTGATTATATTTAAATAGATGGTGATGGCATTGTTTAATGAGAGTTACACCCTCTTTAGATGAATTAGTTTTTGTTTGGCTTGCTGAGCTTTTAACTACTGCTATGCTGATTTTTCAATCTATAGTCTGGTTAATACAAGATTCATGCCCTAGTATTTATCCGATTGACTCTGTGGGGTTTGCTTAATTGAGAATATTTGGCTGATATTGTAGGATTGAGTTTGATTTTCCATTTGACAACGCATTCATAAAATTTTAAATTTTTAGATTTGTTTTGAATTTGTTAGCAGATTAGATAACTTCATGATTGGACATGAATTGCGGTGTCATCGGCGAAGCTGGGCGATGGGTCGTATGTATATTATGGGGATGTCGCTTTGTATATGTTGAAAAGAGTGGGAACGGTGGTGAGCCTTGGAGGCAATCCCAGCTGCAATTCTGTGGGGATTGGGTGTGTTTTTTATCTGTGACTGGAAATCTCTATCTTAGAGAAAGCTATTATTGACATTAGTTTAGATAGTTGGGAGTACCTATTTCTTTAAGTTTGAGTATTAATCCAGGATGCACACTTTGTCAAAGCTTTCGAATGTAACTATTGTATGGAGGTTTTTTTTGAATGCAGTATGTATGTGCTCGGATTCTTATAATTGATGAGAAGTTGAAACTTTTTTATTAGTGAAGCCAAACTGAGAAGGCTAAGTAATACGCATATTGGGCGGATTCAAAGTTGCTTTGTAAGTTGAAGCAGGTTAACGTAGTCTTCCGTGGAACAAGCTTCTTTTGCCGAACGCGCCCAAAAACAGCAAGAAAACGTGATAACGTAAGGAAATGTTTATTTTCATCAGACAATAGTAATAAAACATATCTTCATACTTAATAATTCTTACGGCAAGTGTTAATATTGGTCAATTACAGTTCGTCTTTTTCAGAGGAGTTTTCTCGGCTGACGAAGGACACCAATAATCTAAAATCAATATTTTGCAGGCCATCAACATTGCCTTATTTAGACTCTAACACTCCAATAGACGCAATTTACATGAAAATTAAAATATCGTAAAATATACTTCTGCAATCAAATATACTTTTTAGCAAAAAATGGGTGTATACTTTTCTGTAATCAGAGACTAGTAATAACCATTTGTAACACTTTGCGAATGAAAGTTCTTCCTTTCACATTATGTTAATGAAATCCTCAGAACAGAGACAGAGAGAGACAGAGAGAGAGACGAGAGAGACAGAGACAGAGAGAGAGACAGAGAGAGAGGGAGCGAGAGAGGGAGAGAGAGAGGGAGAGAGAGGGAGAGAGATGGGAGAGGAGAGGGAGGAGAGAGGGAGAGAGAGAGGAAGAGAGAGAGGGAGAGAGAGAGGAGAGAGAGGGAGAGCGAGGGGGAGAGAGAGAGAGAGAGGCCGGGCTTACATAATTTTGTAACATGTATTTTCAATTGTTAACAATTTTCCGACAACTGTAGCTTTTCAATCCCGCTGTGGTTGGAAATTCTTGGAGGGATACATGACTATAACATGTTACACGAGGGCAAACTTGTAATGCAAGGTCCACAATTTTGAAATGATCTTCCTATTTCTTATTTAATTGGCGACGAATCTACTTCGGAGCATCAATACCACTGCTTCAATACTCGCTAACCAATATATCGAACCAAATACAATTAGTGCACGTCGGATTTTTTAGGAAATGGTTCGTCGAGCAACAAAATAAGTGTTCAATTGCCGCTCTGCTGTATCGCCGGAGATATTGAATGAATGGTGCTGAGGAGGAAGGAAAATTCGAACTTTGGGAAAAATGTAACGTAGAGATGTATTTGCCGGATGGAGTTATTTTAGTCGCTGACATGGCCAATGAATAGTAAGGATATGAGGAATGACTTTTATTTCTAGTAAGCTACAACATCTATTCCGTAGCAAATTAGATTGATTTGCAACTCTAGTAGGCCTGCACTAAAATTCACGCTGCCGTATAAGGTACACATGTTGTCACCTCGTATATCGTGGCAATGGGTTTCCAAGAAGACCGGACAAAGAGTATAAAACAAGTTATTGATATTTAGAAGACATTCACCGAATTACTGCAAGTGGGAAAGAAACTTCCGTTTGCAGAATTATCCGTTGTCAGCTAGGTTACCGGAGTTTAATTGGTAGTCGCAGCTGATTAGTTGAACTGGTGAGTTAGGCTGGCTGCATCCTCTCATACACAAGTGAACTTTGTTCATAAAAGACACAAGTGCATACTACAATGTTATATTCAAGATGATATATTTAGCAGTGGTCGAAGAGATGTGGAACTCCGACAATAATGGAGAGGCGTCTAATCTTGGCTTGGGGGCATTGTAACCTTTAGAATTATGTAGTTTCGAATATATGCTTACATATGTGTGTGTTTCCAGTACGTTTCCTACAACATTATATTATGTTACATACGTTCCCTAGAGGTCATTCGCGAATAACACAGTTGAATTTAAACTTTTTAAACGTTCCTTTGAAAATATATTTTTAATTGACATTGTAGGTATGTGTTTTGAGGTTATGATAGCAGTATTTGCAGTTAGGAAACAGGAATAAGATAAAGAATTATAGGGATAATGGAAACTTATGAGGATATAATTTAGGAGTTATCAAAAATCGATCGATCTCTGTGGATACGGCGTGTGAGGCGCCGTCCACAGGTTCGTAGAGTTTACAGAACGGTCTGGGCGGTCTCGGCTACGTTACATAACTCTTGGCTACCAGAACACTGCTCGCCTATTTGTCGAGATGGTTTCTCACCAAAGAGTCTCGTGTAGCCTTCCTCGCGATACGAGAACGAGAGGTGTTAATTCGACTGCTCAATCGCACCTCCTTTTCGTTTTCCTGCTCTTTTTTTGTTCGGTCTGGTTTGGGCAAGCGTTGCGCCTTTAGGGAATTTGCAGGACCCGGAACGGCCGCTCCGTGCGTTTATCCAGACAGGTGGGACGTGGTTCGTATGATGGGCAATCAAACGTTGACAACAAACCTTTTGGGTATTAGTGCCTCAAAACCCATATTTCGCCATACATAATGTATCATCTTTTTTCGCAGTGAGTATTATCTAATATTTCCCTTTAAATTTACTACAAAATTACTCGCACGAATAGAAGAAGTTCACGTATTTAGATAAAAATTTGTTTTAGCATTTTTTGCGCTACATACTATAGGTTTTAACTTACAGATGACAGTATATAATTTTTTCCTGTTTTGTGTAATTGTCTCTTGTTGGGTCGTGTTGAGTAAACAGCCTGCAGCATTCTGAACGTATAGAGGCATGTAACACATTGAGTACCATAATGAGTGTGTCTATCTTATGCAGCGCGTTTATGTTACTTCGTGCTGACTGCCTCCTGGTTTTGGCTGACGACCCTGTGTGCAAACATGGCGAGGGGCTTTCCGGTACGAAAATATACTCGTTCTAAATGAAGTGCAGTCAGCTGTTCGACGGCTTATGCGCTTTCCTTTCTGTAAATCTGGCATCTAACACCTCCAGTACCCGGCCTGCAAATACAGATGTTACTTGTGTTGTGTGATACGTAACGCCGTATATTCGTTTGCTGGAGGAAGAATTCAAATCAACGAAAACGGCAAAAAACCAATATTCAATCAATTGAACGCATGAAACATGGGAAACAATGTAAAATTTTGGAAGATATAACGGAACATTTTTTTTTTTTAAAATATCCCGGGGGAAAGGCGCCGACGACTCGCTCCACAAACAAATTTCGCATCTGAAGTGCACATCAAGACTTCCAAAATAATTCTTACTTCCTCGCTACCCCTTCGCAGTAGAGGAACATATATAATTATTTGCCAAAAAAACGACAAAAAACGGCAGAAACGGTTATAAAGGGCCCTCAAAGCTGAAAAAGTAGATAATTTCAATTGCTAATAAGAAAAATTCTGAATACGTGGATGTCCAAAATTCTTTGGGTTTTTGATACTGTCTCCTGTCTCCCTGGTGACTTATGTATGTATGTATGTATGTATGTAATGTAATGTCATGTATGTTATATAATATATATATATATAGTATATACATCATATATAATTAGTATACATACATATTATATAATTTAATATACATATATATATACATATATATAACATATACATATATATATACATATATATATATATATACATATATATATATCATAACATATATATATATACATATATATATAATTATATACATATATATATATATATACATATATATATATAATATACATATATATATATATATATATATATATAATATTATATATATTATATATATATATATATATATGTCATACAGGTCCAATAATCGAGTAATCCTCACATTACTCGAATCCGTGCCGTGTAAGAGAGTTAATCGTATAAATTAAGTAAATTAGGTACATTTGAAAGAATGTTCACTATCCTAACCAGATGTGGGTAACGTCTTTTTTAATTATTTTAATAAAAAACAAATGCGAGTTAGTGCTGTAAAAAATAGTCATGTGAATAATTATTTTAGAAAGTTATATTAAATACCAGGTCAACTCTTTTCTGAATTGGTTTGACCTTTTGGCTTAAAACGTTCTCGATAAATGCTATTAATACTCCCCTAACATACATTATCATAGGAACAACAGAAACACTTTCACACTACATGAAAATATCACCTCTTTTGACACTTTGCTAAAAACATGAAAAAAAAACACATTTAGCAGAAAAGGAAAGCTTCAAGTAAATATACACTCAAAATATGATATTTAAGAAAAAAAGAGAATGTTCATACAACTATTGTTCTAAATGGAAGTTTATCTAGACGTGGCTACAATCCCAATGTTTAACAATAGACATTCAATAAACTTTACTATCATAACAAATTTAAATCATTTAAACAACAGGTATTGGTCATTAAAGGAGCTTCAATGCCACAAAAATTACCATGTAAAAGGATTTTACAATTATTAATGTTGTACTAATATCTGCCATTGGTTTTTCAACTGATGTCAAAGTTCAATTTACTTTCGAAAATTTAATAGATCGAACTACATAATTTTAACTGTATCGAAGGAAAATCTATTAGCTTTCAAGTAATTCAATGCCAGTTTCGTTTATAACGCAAGAATCAAGTTCAAAATAAAATTCAACCATCGATGTCGTCAAAAAGTAATATATCTCTTTTCTTTGGGAAGGGTTGAACAGGACACGCTTCACATAGAGGAGACCGGGGAAAGAGGATTTTTCTGGCGATTTCAGCCTTTCGCTTGGGGGCTGCCTGCAGTGCTCACGATTACGTGTTAGTTTTGTTTACTCAACCGAATGGGCGGGAAACACCAGCCATCGTATTCCCCATCATTTATGGAGACACGAGTATGTTACATTGAGCCATATTCCACTACATAAAAGGTAGTGAATACTGATTGTATGAACAAGAGGACAGTGGTCGACAAATTATTTTTTCTGGTGTACGTATTATACATGACAGCTCTGTAAAAAATATTTGCATGTTTATGCAACGATTGATCGTGCAGGCTTGAAGAGCTATTCACGGAGGGGTTAAGGTATGCTTTACTATTATGTGGGATGAAAGAAAGCAAATTAAGAATAAACAGTATTTATTATAGGTAAGCAGTTGATTGATTAATAAACAGATTAAGAACACTATAAACCTGCAAATGAGCTGGAACACGTTCATGAAATGCAGGCAATGACTCGAAATGAGTAGGTGAGGATTTAACATTCCTCGGACCCAGACCAATTAGCTCTCCTTCCAAGGTATATGCACTTTGGCAATTCGAAGACCGCATTTAATGACGATCACGCCAAATGCCAGTGCAATGTCATCTTCAAAGTATATTTGGAATTGGGCGCGATAATCGCCAATAATAAGTATTATTCCTGCGAATGGAATGTTTTACTTAAAATATAAACTATGACACTTGCTGCACCTTTCTGTGGCTGAGACAGACATCGTAACTCGGGGTCAGTGTAGATCTCTATTTTGCGCCTCACCATGTGTTGCATACTCCTAGGTCGTTCTACTGGGGTATGTACTTGCTGTTTCGGCTTCTAAATCACCTAGAC
>BOPP01000523.1:49345-64037 GCA_017312745.1 Gryllus bimaculatus | reverse complement strand
TGAATTCCTCAGTTCATTTATAATTCGCATTGAGCACATGTATAATACTAGAATTTATACAGTATAGAAACAGATAATGCAGATGGCAGACAAAAGATAACGACCTAAACATGGATTAACACGAATCGGAAATATGGAAAGTTGCTACGTAGAATGCAAGAGATATAAGTAGCAGAGAACAAGAATTAGAATAAGTACTTACTAAAACGAAGGTTGACATCCTAGTAGACACCGAAACTAAAAATAAATTAAATGGAAAAAAGGACTTAGATAATTATAGTAAAATGTATTGGGGCTTTTTGAAACCTATTAGATCTAAAGCAGGGGTAGTCATTTTCATAAATAGAATATGGAAATCAAAACTATAAAATTGTTCGTGGAATAATGAAAGAATAATAATTATAAGAGACAAATATGCTGAGGGCACCTAACAACAAAAGGAATATACAATATACAAAAATGAAACCGAAGATATTTACGAACAATGACAAAAATAAGTGGATAAAACAAACAAAAATGACCATCTTATACTAGAGATATTCAAGATATAATCGGAAATTGTGGAGGACAATATTTAAATAGAAATTATAAAGAATAAAAAATCAAAAAATTGGTAAATTTGCTAATATCACTTTAATTTTTTTTATTTATTAAACGAGATATCCATAAGTACACTTAGACAGATTGAGAATATAGAATCATTATTGAATTATTTATGCTAAATGATGAATTAAGACTACAGATTAACGACATTCAAAAACACCACGGATGTGATATTGGTTCAGATTACTACTCTGAAGACAGAATTCAGGTTTGGCCTAAATGGAGAAAAGTAATAACCAGACAAAGATTGATTCAAGAAAAAATGTACAAGTTTCATTTACAAGAGGAAAAGCTTTGAATAACTAAATCAGCTTAGACTTCAACAATGCCTCCTAAATACACCAACTGGAAAACTTTAGAAAAGGAATGGGAAAATATTTTCAGTGTATAGTAACTGTGTAAAACTGCATGCGAAGTGTTGGGCTAGAAGAAGAAAAAGTGCCTACCAATTTAGAATGAAGAAATTCCAGAAGTCATCAAAGAAATACAAACAGCATATTTGCAGAAAAATGACGATGAAACACAGCAAATTTATCAAGGAAAAATCAATGAACCAAAACAATAGTAAAGATAGCCAAGAAACAATCGTGAGGTAAATTCATTAGCCATATAGAACATGACATACACGGTAGACAAAAAGTGCTTAAAAAGTACCCAAACAAATAATAAAATAGAGGTGCTGAAACGGTATAATTCGACCTAACGGACAAGCTTTAGTCAGAAACCCTGCCATCGTCGGAACCCGAACCCTAGGGCCTTCAGATCAGAGGCACTGCAGTCACACCAATTGATGCTCTGAGCCATCTTTGCCTCTAATCGCCGTTGATCGCTCTGAATGTTAGCAAATTGCGTGTTGGGAATATTGGGTTGGTACAATTCTATTTCGAAGCGTGGGCGAGAGACGCTGCTCGGTGTAGCGGTACGGCGCACGGCGAGTTAAATCGGAAGAACTGAGTTCGAATCTCGGTGCGCAAAAAAATGCATGGACTCCGTCACAGATGTTCTCGCACGCGCTTTCGTATTCACACTGACACGGCAGCACAAAGCAAGACGCGAACCCAAGTGTAAAGGAAAATTTTTCCCTGCCAGCGTTCAGAGTTTTAGCGGGCGTCTTCGCAACAGACACCGCTGGTCTCGATCGGCGCGGCTCGGACACGTGACGTCATCACTACGAGCTGAAATCGCTCAGTCTCTACTTCCGTAACAAGAATGGAGTTTGTTACGCGAATCGCTGTGTGTCTTTTTGTTCTTTGTACGTACAGTATTAATAAAAAAATCAAATTTTGATCTCCTTTAAATACTTCCATAGATTCTGTCCAAATCCCATAACCAGCCGATTTGTCTTATTTTAATCGTGGGTGATCTGGGCTGTCCGGGTGACGCCGCGTCGAAGACTGTGTTGCCGACGTTTAGAGCATCCTGTCATGGTCTTCCTTACGGCTGGTATGCGTCGTGTTGGTCAGCGCTCGGGTGTATATTCATGTCTGGGCCGAGTACTATTGGCTGAAGCAGCGGCCAATCGGAGGCCGCCAGTTAGCAGCGTGGGGGGCGGTCAACTGCTAACTGGCGGCCTCCGATTGGCCATGATTCTGGCCGCGGAAGCCTACGACTTTATTTTGATCGTATTCTGTGACATTTAATGTAATTTGCGTTAATATTCATGGTCCGTTTCAATTATTATTTTTTTCGTCATGCTTGTGTGTTTCTTGCTATGTTTCTATATGTTGGCAATATTGAAAACCTTGACCTTGCAAGTGGGCACTGAAGCGCCCCCGCACGCACACACGCACACGCCGAAGGGCCATGCGAGTGGCAGGTCTCAGCCAGCTTTCGACTCCCTGCTCTTTCTTGTCAATGTAACAGATAGGATTCCCTTCAACGCTCTGATTTGACCTTCTGAATATAAACAAGCCCCCACTCTCACAGCGAAGCGTGAGGTTCGTTTTATGGATAAGCTGAGTCACGATCATATTGTAAACACACAACTTCATTGGTGAAATATTGAATATTACGAAGATAGAGATCAGAAGACTGAAGAAGAATTGAAAAAAAAAACATATTGTAAATGGAACTACATACTTACATTGATGTATACTGCTTTTCAAGAGTTTGCGGCAATCTAAATTGTTTGAAGTTTTTCTGTATATCCGTTCTAATTGTCTAGTAATTTTTTAAAAAATCACTATTTCTAAACATAGCATCTTGCGAACACTGACAAGAATGTTTCTTTTCTATTAAAATAGTAGCCAAGTTATTTGAGTCTTATTTATCATAGAATTAGGTAAATGTGTTTTAATTATTTTCAGTGTACTCATTGTCAAAGAGTCTCAGTGATATGCACTTGAAGGTAAACGACACTGGTAACCTACACATCAACACGCTATTCAATCATCTTACAAAATGACATTACAAGGATCAGTTCCTGTTTGATCTTTCCACAACAGAATACTACTAGGGGATTCACACACTCGTCGCGATACATAGTCATAAAGTCTTAACATCAACATTTTAAAATGTTCTTGTTTTATTAAAGGTTTCTATCAACCTGATAATTAAATACTTTTTATCATAATTTGCTTTCTAATCATCCAACATTATAGTAAATATACCTTAACCCCTGTGAATAACTCTTCAAGTCTGCTGATCAATCGTTGCATAACATGCAAATATTTATGTAGTTGTCCTGTGTAATATGTACAGCAGACAAAATTATTTGTCAACCAAAAGTCCTTATGTTCATACACACAGTTTATTATATTTACCTTGTTGTGTGGAAAGCGGTTCAATGTAACACACTCGTGTCTCCATTAACGACGGGCTGTACCATGATGGTATAAACCACCCTTTCGGCTCACGAAACAAGATGGAACACGTTATTGTGAGCACTGCGGGCAGCCCCCAAGCGAAGGCTGAAATCGCCAGGAATCTCTTTCCGCTCCTCATTACGGCGTAGCATGTTTTAACCTACAAAGGGGAGAAGGACATATTTAGTTTTTTTGACGACCTAAGTTCTTTCACTAGCAATGACGTTACATTAATATTAGTGTTTCTCCTTCCTTTCCCAAGCCCCTATATAAGTGGTTCATGTGCAAAGCACAAAAGAAACATAGCAAACTACAGGTGATTTCACCTTAGTTTCACCTTACTCAGTTTTCACTTTAGTATCGAATACGTAATTTATAATAAAGCATTGTCTGTCACATATATTATAATCATCTCAGTCATTTATTTTAAAACTCTTTAGCACTTGAAGCACATTAGGTGCGAAACTTATTCGTTAGCTATTTTAAAGCTACACATCCACATAAATTCGACATCGACATTCGCGTTCCATCTGCAGAAACATCCCCTAAAAATGAGACGTAATTCATGAATTTTGAATTGCCGTGTTACAGTGTTTAAGTCCATGGTTCTGAATAGAAATCACCGGTTTCAGGATTCGCAACTGTGTCCTTAGGGCCAGAAAAACCAGCACTACAACTAAGCCTCCGCGACTTCCAGCTTACGTAAAGAAAAGACGAAGACAAAGACGCAGAGAAAGACGCAGAGGAGGACAAAGAGAAGGACAAAGAGAAGGACAAAGAGAAGGACGAAGACAACAGACCAGAGAGGACGCACAGAAAGGCGTTACAATCCGTTTACCCTTTGATTCACATATTTGATGTAACCTTACGCACTGGAATTTTTCCAAGGAAAAATTTCTATTTTTAAATTGTGGTTGTAGAAAGATGCCGAAAAACATTAGAATTCGAGAAACTACTATTCTGGATTAGAACAGAGAAGAAATAGGACTTATAGAAACGTTTAAAACCTTGAATGGATAATGGATAAATTCCTGATTTTAACAACTTCTTTACTAATATTCGATGTTGATACTCGTACACAAGTACCATCTGCTGTTTATAACTGTCATTTAAATTATAACATTGATACTCTACGAATGTGATTTATTATTTAACGTTATTACACTGTTTGTTAGATAGAACAGCTTGTTCCTGTACCTGCCACCATTAATAAATAATAATAAATTTTGATTTTTTCGAAAATTAGGATTTTCAACGAACCATGAGACCTGCCCCATCTCGTAAACGTCTTATGTTAAATCAACAACATAATTTAATAAAAGACGATGGGAGCTATTTTGTCGAAAACTGGAAATATGTCCCAGGGATTTCATTAAAATACCGCCAAATCAAAATATCTGTTTCAAATTCAGAGCCTGAGACCTCATCCAGATGGATTTTTCGATAATCAGGTTTTGAGAAAATAGCTGAACGGTTAGCGGCTAGCAATGTTTACAAACGGGCAGACGTTTGCCGTCATTTCGCGATTTAGGTGTTGTAGTTGGTAACGTTGTATTACTAGACGAAATGCTGTTTGGAAAAGCTTCATCTATAACGAAAGAGAGAGAGAGGAGAGAGAGACATAGAAAGACATAAAGAGACAGAGAGAGATCGTAAGAGAGAAGAGAAATCGTGAGAGACAGAGAGAAAGAAATCGTGAGAGAGAGAGAGAAATCGTGAGAGAGAGAGAAATCGTGAGAGAGAGAGAGAAATCGTGAGAGAGGAGAGAATCGTGGAGAGAGAGAGAAGAGATCGTGAGAGAGAGAGATCGTGAGAGAGAGAGAGATCGTGAGAGAGAGAGAGATCGTGAGAGAGAGAGAATGTGAGAGAGAGATGTGGAGGAGCAGATCGTGAGAAAGAGATCGTGAGAGAGGAGTCGTAGAGAGAGAGAGAGATGGACGAGAGAGCGAGAGAGAGCGATCGTGAGAGAGAGATCTGAGAGAGAGAGATCGAGAAGAGATCGTGAGAGAGAGAGAGGATGGAGAGAGAGAGATCGCGAGAGAGAGAGAGAGATCGCGAGAGAGAGAGAGAAGAATCGCGAGAGAGAGGAGAGAGATCGCGAGAGAAGAGAGATCGTGAGAGAGAAGAGATCGCGAGAGAGAGAGAGAGAGGAAAGAGAGATCGAGAGAGAGAGAGATCGTGAGAGAGAGAGAGAGATCGTGAGAGAGAGAGAGAGATCGTGAAGAGGAGAGAGAGATCGTGAGAGAGAGAGAGAGATTCGTGAGAGAGAGAGATCGTGAGAGAGAGAGATCGTGAGAGAGAGAGATCGTGAGAGAGAGAGTCGTGAGAGAGAATGAGATCGTGGAGAGAGAGAGGTGTAGAGAGAGAGATCGTGAGAGAGAGAGATCGTGAGAGAGAAGAGACGGAGAGGAGAGACGTGAGAGAGAGAGAGAGATCGTGAGAGAGGAGATCGTGAAGAGAGAGAGGATCGTGAGCGAGAAGAGAGATCGTGAGAGAGAGAGAGAGAGATCGTGGAGAGAGAGAGAGATCGGAGAGAGAGATCGTGAGAGAGAGAGAGAGCTCGTGAGAAGAGAGAGAGAGATCGTGAGAGAGAAGAGAGAGATCGGAGAGAGAGAGAGATCGTGGAGAGAGAGAGAATCGTGAGAGAGAAGAGATCGTGAGAGAGAGAGATCGTGAGAGAGATCGTGAGAGAGAGAGATTCGGGTGAGAGAGAAAGATTCGGAGAGAGAGAGAGAACGTGCGAGAGAGAGATCGAGAAAGAGAGAGGAGGAGAGATCGTGAGAGAGAGAGATCGTGGAGAGAGAGAGATCGTGAGAGAGAGAGATCGTGAGAGAGAGAGATCGTGAGAGAGAGAGAGATCGTGAGAGAGAGAGAGAGATCGTGAGCGAGAGAGCAGAGATCGTGAGAGAGAGAGATCGTGAGAGAGAGAGATCGTGAGAGAAGAGACGAGATCGTGAGAGAGAGAGATCGTGAGAGAGAAATCGTGAGAGAGGAGATCGTGAGAGAGAGAGATCGTGAGAGAGAGAGAGATCGTGAGAGAGAGAGATGCTGAGAGAGAAGAGAGATCGTGAGAGAGGAGAGAGATCGTGCGATAAGGTAGAGAGATCGTGAGAGAGAGAGATCGTGAGAGAGAGAAGATCGTGAGAGAGAGAGATCGTGAGAGAGCAGAGAGAGATCGTGAGACAGATATCGTGAAGAAGAGAGAGAGAGGAGATCGTGAGAGAGAGAGATCGTGAGAGAGAGAGATCGTGGAGAGCAGATCGTGAGAGAGATGCGTGAGAGAGAGATCGTGAGAGAGATCGTGAGAGAGATCGTGAGAAGATCGTGAGAGAGATCGAGAGAGAGATCGTGAGAGAGATCGTGAGAGAGATCGGAGAGATCGGAGAGAGAGAGAGAGAGAGAGAGAGATTGTGAGAGATCGTAAGAATTCGTGAGAAATCGTGTGAGACCGTGAGAGATCGTAAGAGATCGAATAAGGTTGTAAAACTATTGTAAAAAGCACCACGAGTAAATAATTGAATTGTGAAATCACTCGTAAGTAAAAAAACGATTCAAAATGCAGAACTACGCCAAGAATTTTTGTAGTGTGTAACGGATACTCTGCCCATTTTTTTTGCTAAAGCGTTTGCAAGGAGAACATCGTTTTCCACGCGGGTATGAGAGATAGAAGATAGGTCGAGTAACGAAAACTGTAGAAACTTATTGAAGGTAATGCTTTTAAACAATATGGAATCAATTAACACGTAGAATACACAGAATTTGAATACTTTATGATATTTAATTAAACGATGCCTAACTAATAAACGTCAGACACTAGGATTTTCGCTACAGAAATCTAGGTAATATTCTGCGAGCATTTGGTGATATGCAACAGAATCAAATCTAACTGAAGATGTTTCTTTTACATTCAGCCTTTTTTTTACTTTCACCTCTTTGATTTCATTATTTTACTTGATCAGTATTGGAATTGCCTCTACTTCGTTCGTCACTTGGTAATTTTATCTTTGGGCGAAATAACAACTGAAATCGTATTTCTTGTCACATCAACACGAAATGTAGTTAGAAACTCTTATCGAGAAACACGGTTAGAATCTCTTCGCCCGCATCAGTACGAACGCAGTAGGCGACATTGGGGAAAGCAGTTACGAGCAAAGTTCACATCGTGAAGCAAGAGCACGCCTCTGAGCCGTAAACGGTCGGCATCTGCAGCGGACAACACTACTTTAGAGGGAACAAGCGTCCGTGAGTCGTTCCACTGGCCACTTGAACTTGAGTTTTGGTTGCCAACGAACTTGCCGAGAACCATTTAAAAACTAATAGATTTCCTCGTGTACATTAACTATGTATTTCGAATCTATTAAATATCGATAGTAAATTTTGCGCAACTTTGACATCAGCTTAAAATGAATGCAGAATATTTTACACAGTTTAATAATCTAAAGTACTTTTACATGAATTCTTTGGATTGAATTCATTTTATAACCATACCTTGTTTAATTATTTCAGTGAGTTTATCGTAATGTTAAAACTGCAAAGACAAGGATAAATTATTTTATTTTATCTTTGTTTAATCGAAAGTTCTTGGTTGTGAAATCAAGTTTTGATGATAAAGAAAATCATCGCAAGTACACGTTTATTTTAGAATGTCCTTTTTTAAACATATAGTTTATTTTCAATTCCTTCTCTTCTGTAATAAAGTGTTTCTATTCTCCTGTCATTTTTTCAGCAAGTGTCAAAGGTTTCATTCAGTGTGAAACGTATCTCCGTTGTGAGTGTCTATGTAGTGTATGTTGGGGAGAGTATTAATATCATTATTGAGAAAGCTTTAAACCAAAGTCAAACCAATTCAGAGTAGTTGACCTGATATATGTTTGTTAACTTTCTAAAATAATTTATCAATGGCTATTTTTACAGCAACACCTCAACTTTAGGTTTGATTAGAATGCTTAAAAGACGTACCCCAATCCTGGTTAGGATAGTGAACATTCTTTCGACTATACCTAATTTTATCAGTGACGTTTATCTTACACGCCACGAATTCGAGTAACGTTGTGAGAAACACTCGAGTTTATGCGACCTGCTCTATATATTATTAAGCAGACCGGTGAGAGTATCAAGGACCCACAAACCATGATTCTGATCATCACGTGTATTTGAGAATTTTTCAAATATTTTACAATTGATTTATGCACTTTTTCGCTTCGGGGCCCTGTTCATAGCGATTTTCTCCCGAAAATGTGTCATTTTTTTGGCACAGAATTACAAACGCTTCTGCTCTACTGACGTATGCGGAAACGAGAAAAAGCAAGAATTATTCTGGATAGTCGTATTTGCACTTCAAGATGTGTACCATTTGTATGTGGGAGAGTGCATCGCTCCTTTTGGGATAACGAGATTTTAAACAAAGAATATTCCGTTATATCTTCCAACTTTTATATTTTTGCACAGTCTTCATGATTCAATTGTTTGAATATTTGTATTTGCCATTTTCGTTAGTTTGATTATTCCTCCAGCAACGATTGTACGAATATCCGGCGTTTCGTACAACACGACACAAGAAAAATCTGTTATTGGGCAGACAGCCGTAAAGGTGTTACATGCTGAGAACTGAAAGAAAAGTGAATATCTATCGAACAGATGACTGCACACTCGTTTAGAATCGATATAATTTATCGTACCTGAAGCCCTTCGCCATGTTTGCACACAGGGTCGTCAGCCAAAACCAGGAAGCAGTAGCACGAAGTACATCAACAATTGCTGCACAAAGATACACACTCATTAGTGAAATGTTATATCACTCTATTCGTAAGAATATGCAGGTCGTAACTAAACACGCTACAAAAAAAGACCAATTCACAAACACGGAAATCTTGTACATTATTTCATCTGTAAGTTAAACCTATAGTAAGTAAGTGCACAGCCTAAACAAATTATTTCTTCTGAATACGCTACTTACTCGAATTCGTGCGGGTAGAATTTGTAGTGAATTTAACGGGAATGTGAGATAGTCAGAGGAAATTGGATGACATTGTATGGGAACTACACGTTTTGGGGTCCACTGACAACGAAAAGGTTTTCTTCACACGTTTGAGTGTCCGTCTAGCGAACACGAGTCTCTGTCTGGATAAAGCGGCTGTTTTGGAGCCCTGCAAATTCCCTAAAAGCACAAACGCAAGCCCAAACCAGAATCGAAGACAGAAAACAAAGAAAGAAAGTGAAAAGTAGTGCAATTTTATTTCGAATAATCTATTTTGTTCTCGTATGCGAGAAAGGATACACGAGAATCTTGGAGAACGCGGCTCGAGAAAGAGGGGAGTCAGTGTTCTAGTAGCGAAGATTTTGTAACGCAGCCGAAGACGCCCAGATGTTCTGCCCTCCACGACCTGTGGACGTCGCCCCACACGCTGTAGCTTAGACGGACCGATTGATACTTCTAAATTATCTCCTCAATAAGTTTTTCGTTATCTATACGGTATTCCTGTTTTCATAACTGCAAATACTGCTTTATAGACTCAAAAAACATAAACTTAAAATGTCAAATAAAATATTATTCCAAACGAACATATAACGTTAATAATTCCAATGTGCTATTCCCGATGACCTTCTGGAACGTATTACATAATATTATTTTGTAAGAAACCTTCCATAATATGTAAACAAGTTTTCTAAACTTTATATAATCTAAAGAGTACACTGGTTGGGCAGCAATTAGACCGCTGGCCATTATTGTCCGTGTTCACATCTCTCGACCACTGTAAATATCTCTCTCTGGAATATAAGCATTGGAAGTATCACTTGTGTGTTTTATTGAACAAGTCACTTTGTGGTATGAGAGATGCAGCCAGCTTAACAGGCTACTCAACTTCATCAGCTCGATACCATTAAACTCCAGTAACATAGCTGACATATGAGATAATTTCGAAAGGAACTTTCCTTTCCACGTACAGTATAATTCGGGAAGTGTCTCCCCAGATATCATAACCCTGTATCATACTTTTTGTCGATCTCGTACCACATTAACATTACCTACGAGCTTGACAACATTCTACCTCATACGCAGGCGTAACATTTTAGTGCAGGCCCTACTTGAGTTGCAATTCATCGAACTTGCCGGAACAGATTTTGTTCTTACAACGAGAAGACGAAGTCATTTCCTCCATATCCTTATTACTTTTTCCATGTTATCTGACTCAAATTCCCATCGGCAATACATCTTCAACGTAACATTTTTCAAGTCCTATTCTTCCTTCCTCCATCAGCACCATTTCGTTTAATATCACCGGCGACAAGCAGAGGGCAATTGAACACTTATTCTATTGTTTGATGAACCAGATCTGTGAAATCAGATTTGAAACTAATTTTATAGGTTCGGTTAATTGGGTTATCCGATTCTCGAAGCAGAGGAATTTGGTGCTTCGAAGGTAGATCCCGACACAATTGAATGGATTAAAAGGAAAATAATTTCAAATTTTGGACTTGCAGACCTTCCGTTGAAACGTGTGTCCCGCTGTACATTCTGTAGACCAGCACCAAGAATTCAACACAGCGGGGCCGAAAAGCTACGACTATAGGATTCTGAATAATTGAAATATGATTTACAAAAGAACCTAAACAAATCACTTTTCTGAGAAAGACGACGGACATAAGGTGCTTAAATGTACAGGAATGATAATCACACGTTTTCAACAAGCTTGTGATGCACCAAACATACGCATTATTATGAGTTTGCAATTCTCAAAAATTCAGGGAGTTCAACGAAAATGAGACATGCTCATACTTTTAAATGTTCCTTATTCTGTTGTTGAAATATAGTTAAAAACAATTGAATCGATTAATTTTTTTTATAATTTTCATAAACTTTAAGCAAAAATACGATAAGACTAGGGTTTTTAAAAAAAATTGTACTTGATCTTTTTTAAAGATTTCATAACATCATAACATTTTAACCGTTCTCGTAAATACAATAATGTGAAGGAATCGCCGCTAAGCAAAATATATATATGAGAGTGTCTACTAAAAATACATTTTTGTAATTCCTGAAAAGAAAAAAAAAGAAACTGATATTATTATCATATCCATTTTTGTGTTTGTAAAACAAGAATCGATAGATTAGCTTTAAGATTATTAAAGAAGAGTAAATCTTAGCCCTAAATCGCAATTTCAATGAAACATCTGGAGCCGTTTTTAAGAAAATTGTGTTTAGGGATACAGGCAATGGGAAATTTTGATGCTCTTTTCACAGAAAATTAGTGAGTATTAAAAATACGTCATTCAATATCTTTTAAAGCATCCCATTCACAATGCAATAATAAATACCAATTGCTGGAATGTGCATTTAACGGCTGATAGATTTTCAAGAAAATTACATTTGAGAATATTTAAAAGACAAAAATTACAGCAGAATTATTTTCTGTCATCTCTTCAACAGTGCTATTAGCACTATGTATACGAAAAGTACAGAGATAAATATTTGGGCATTTTGGTTAGAAAGTGACTTTTGAGCATTCTGAAAACGCGAAAAACATAAGTTCATCAGAAAAGCAGAAAAAAGTTGAGTTTTCGAGAGAACTTTATATGGGCATCATTAGGATAACATATACTCATGAAACAAAAATTAGAGGAAATCGCCGCTAAATAAAATATTAACGACTTTAGAGACAAAGTGAATGAAAGTGTTTTTTGATTTTTTGAAAAAATTAAATTATAGCAATATGGCGTTTAGGTCATCTTATATTGCACATTAAGTACTTTTCCTTCTAAAAGTTAAAGAAAAAATTTGAAGTCCTTTTGAAAAAAAATTGTGACCTGAACGAAATAAATATGGAGAACAAATATTACATGAAGAAAAACTATATTTTTACATTATGATGATGTCAGATACATTATTTTACAACACTTGCAGCTGACATAAACGATGAATTCAATACAAAAGGCCCAGCATTGTTTCTGCTGCAACATGTTTCTATTCAATTAGAGACTATACTATCAAATTAACTTCTCCTAATAGCACGTTACCCAGTTTTTTAACTTTTTTCGTTTAAATAAATAAATAAACATGAAATAAAATAAATGATATGCTTCACACCCCTAATCATAAAAATCTTACACATTAGTGCAAAAGTAAATACATTCTACCAATAAAAACATAAAATTGAAATTATAACTGAATTTTGATGTAGATGATATCATGTCCAAAATAAGATCAAATACAAAATGAGCTCCGAGTCATCGTTGTCGAACCATATCACATTCCATTTGATATTCCCTGAACGTTTGAAGTGTCTCAAATGGGTTTTAAATGATTTCTAAAAGATAAATGTGCAAACGTGTAACAAGAGTCGAATTCGGAAATGGATAAAGGTATATGAAATATTACATTCTAACATACGAACATCAAATACAAGGAAAACGACACAAACGAAGTAATTCGGACTGGGCATTTATTTTTGTCTCACAATTAGCGCAAAAATACTAAATATTTAAAAACAAATTGATGCATGACCTTATTAGAAAAATCTATTTATGTTTTCTGTTTTCTTCTAAAAGCATCATTTCCTGTCATTTCTTTGCAACAACCCACCTAATAACGAGTTTCTATCAATCCACAGTTGTATGATATCTTATAAACTGGACACTTTTATACGTTTATGAATGATAACTAAATATCATAGCTCTTGAGAATTTTTTTGCCTCGTAGGATGAAAGCCATTATAACCGACTGCAGACTATCACTTTTATTGTACCTTTACATCATATCGTTTAAATTACAAAATTGTAAGAATGAAGTAAAGTAAAGGGCAAGGAAGCCAAAAGTAGAATTATTATTGAACATTATTAATAGGAAATTATAATGACAATTAAATAATCCTTAATTTTTTCGTACAAATGCATTCAGATTTTTCTCATGGCCCGCCGATGGGTGCGAAACCTGTATTATATTTCGAGTGAGAGCGTAGGCTTCCGCGGCCGAGTCAGTATTTTACTAGGCTATCCAGGTGCGCCGCCGTCCATGAGCGAGATGCCGACGTTTCGCCATTCTGGCTGATCTTCCTCAGGAGTAATGCATTTACGTAGCGGTGAGAAAATTTTAAAGATCAAAGTATTCAGCGGATTTGGAGCAATATTTTTTGTTGTAAATTTTAAATCGCAAATATGTAAAAACTACTCGGTTTTTTAAGGCATTGTATATGACGCTTTGAAGAGATAATTTCTTCTGCAACAACTTTGTCGAAGCAAAAATCTCGATTTCGATTGTTTTTAATTTTATTATTTAAAGCTATTTTTTTTTATTTTCAAAAAAAATCGGTCATGCCGAAAATATGTACTGGCACCTTTTTTATGTCTCTTTAACTACAAAATTAACAAAAATTTAAAAAAAAGAATTTGAAGCCGTTTTTGAGAGTTTTTTTTAAAATTTCAATCGTTAAATACGCAGCATAACTACCGTTTTTAAAACCAAATTTCTACATAACCTTTATTGAGGACGCTAAGTTTGCCCAACAACCAGACTGGTATCAATCTCCAAATATGTAATTTCAGGTTTTTTTTCAGTTTTCCGAAATAATCGGAATGATTAACAAATATGAGACGCTGCAACCATTCTGTAAACGTATTTTGCAAATATTTAAACAACCAAATTTAATTACAATATTTTTGAGCTATTTAATAGAAAATTTTGGAATTATGGTTCATGAGTGGACTTCATCTTAATGCGCCCAAGTTAAGCATTTCGGTTTTTCGAATTCCAGGATCGCGACATCAGCTATCCAACATTACACTTCAGATATCAGCAATCTTTCGGATTTGGGAGCATCGATTTTGGAGAAATCGGACTGACGGATTTAATGCGCTTTAAGCGTTGTGTCAACAGACGGAGGACAGACGGAGACAGGGTTTTGCGATCAATCCGATTTTCCGATGTGAAGGCCACAAAACATGGATTTTTGGCTACCTTCGTGTTAGAGCATTTTTTCTATTTAAGTACCTGGATTATCCCACTTTCTCGTTACTAGGGGCCTCTAATGATAGTTTTTCTGTTCGAAAACTGCGTTTTTCCGGGCACAATTACAATCGTCTCTAACATTAGTAAGAATGCGACGAGAGTAAAAATAGGAAACGTTTTGAAAAAAAAATTGACATGTGCCATGAGCATCATGTAACAGTAACTCCAAAATTTAATTATGTTTATCATAATTCAAAACTTTGGCCTCATGCCAATGAGGGGGGGTCCCTTTGAAAAATTTGAAAAAATTCCTATGGAGGATTTAGGCCTAACGACGGAGGAA
>BOPP01000523.1:36610-49320 GCA_017312745.1 Gryllus bimaculatus | reverse complement strand
CTTAGTTTCACCTACTCAAGTTTTCACTTTAGTATCGAATACGTAATTTATAATAAAGCATTGTCTGTCCATATATTATATCATCTCAGTCATTTATTTTAAAACTCTTTAGCACTTGAAGCACATTAGGTGCGAAAACTTATTCGTTAGCTATTTTAAAGCTAACACATCCACATAAATTCGACAATCAAAAATTGCGTTCCATCTGCAGAAACATCACCTAAAAATGAGACGTAATTCCATGAATTTTGAATTGCCGTGTTACAGTGTTTAAGTCCATGGTCCTGAATAGAAATCACCAGTTCAGGATTCGCAACTGTGTCCTTAGGGCCAGAAAACCAGCACTACAACTAAGCCTCCGCGACTTCCAGCTTACGTAAAGAAAGACGAAGACAAAGACGCAGAGAAAGACGCAGAGAAGGACAAAGAGAAGGACAAAGAGAAGGACAAAGAGAAGGACAAAGAGAAGGACGAAGAGAAGGACGAAGACAAAGACTCAGAGAGAGACGCACAGAAAGGCGTTACACCCGTTTACCCTTTGATTCACATATTTGATGTAACCTTACGCACTGGAATTTTTCCAAGGAAAAATTTCTATTTTTATAATTGTGGTTGTAGAAAGGTGCCGAAAAACATTAGAATTCGAGAACTACATATTCTGGATTAGAACAGAGAAGAAATAGGACTTATAGAAACGTTTAAAACCTTGAATGGATAATGGCTAAATTCCTGAATTTAACAATTTCTTTACTATATTCGATGTTGACACTCGTACACATTTACTGTTATTTATAACTGTCATTTAAATTACAACATTGATACTCTACGAATATGATTTATTATTTAACGTTATTACACTGTTTGTTAGATATGCATAGAACAGCTTGTTCCTGTACCTGCCACCATTAATAAATAATAATAAATTTTGATTTTTCGAAAAATTAGGATTTTCAACGAACATGAGACCTGCACCATCTCGTCAACGTCTTATGTTAAATCAACAACATAATTTAATAAAAGACGATGGAGCTATTTTGTTGAAAACTGGAAATATGTCCCAGGGATTTCATATAAAGTACCGCCAAATCAAAATATCTGTTTCAAATTCCAGAGCCGTGAACATCATCCAGATGGATTTTCGATAATCAGGTTTGGAGAAAATCAGCTGAACGGTTTAGCGGCTAGCAATGTTTACAAACGGGCAGACGTTTTGCCGTCATTCGCGATTTAGGTGTTGTAGTTGGTAAAGTTGTATTACATAGACGAAATGCTGTTGGAAAAGCCTCATCTATATCGAAAGAGAGAGAGAGAGAGAGAGAGAGAAATCGTGAGAGAGAGAGAAATCGTGAGAGAGAGAGAAATCGTGAGAGAGAGAGAAATCGTAAGAGAGCCGAGAGAATCGTGGAGAGAGAGAGAAGAGATCGTGAGAGAGAGAGATCGTGAGAGAGAGAGAGATCGTGAGAGAGAGAGAGATCGTGAGAGAGAGAGAGATGTGAAGAGGAGGAGATGTGAGAGAGAGCAGATCGTGAGAAAGAGAGATCGTGAGAGAGGAGGCTCGTAGAGAAGAGAGATCGTGAGAGAGACGAGATCGTGAGCGAGAGAGAGCGATCGTGAGAGAGAGATCTGAGAGAGAGAGAGAGAGAGATCGTGAGAGAGAGAGAGGATGGAGAGAGAGAGATCGCGAGAGAGAGAGAGAGATCGCGAGAGAGAGAGAGAGAGAATGCGAGAGAGAGGAGAGAAGATCGCGAGAGAGAGAGAGATCGTGAGAGAAGAAGAGATCGTTCGAGAGAGAGAGAGACCGTGAGAGAGAAAGAGAGATCCGATGAGAGAGAGAGATCGTGAGAGAGAGAGAGAGATCGTGAGAGAGAGAGAGAGATCGTTTGAAGAGGAGAGAGAGATCGTGAGAGAGAGAGAGAGATTTCGTGAGAGAGAGAGATCGTGAGAGAGAGAGATCGTGAGAGAGAGAGATCGGAGACGAGAGATCGTGAGAGAGAAGAGTCGTGAGAGAGAGAGATCGTCAGAGAGAGAGATCGCTGAGAGAGAGAGCGTCTGTGAGGGGAGGGGAGGAGGAGATTTTTCCGTAGGAGAGGAGAGGGGAGGGCGTGAGAGAGAAGAAGATCGTTTTGAAAGAAAAAGAGAGGGGGAGAATTCGGTGAAAGAGAGAGATCGTGAAGAATCGTAGAGAGAGAGATCGTGAGAAGAGAGAGAGAATCGTGGAGAGAGAGACGCGCAGAGTGAGAGAGAGAGATCGTGAGAGAGAGAGAGAGCGTGCGATGCAGAAGAGAGTATGAGAGAGAGAGATCGTGAGAGAGAATGTGAGAGAGAGAATCGAGAGAGAGAGAGAGATCGTGAGAGGAGAGAGAGGAATCGTGAGAGAGAAGAGATCGTGAGAGAGAGAGAGATCGTGAGAGAGACGAGAGATCGGAGAGGGAGAGAGAAAGATTCGTGAGAGGAGAGGTGCCAGAGGAAATCGTGAGAGAGAGAGGATCGTGAGGAGAGTCGGAGAGAAGAATCGTGAGAGAGAGAAGATCGTGAGAGAGACGAGATCCAGTGAGAGAGAGAGATCGTAAGAGAGAGAGAATCGTGAGAAGAGAGCAGAGTCGTGCAGAAGAGAGAGATCGTGAGAGAGAGAGATCGTGAGAAGAGAGATCGTGAGAGAAGAGAGAGATCGTGAGAGAGAGAGACGAGAGAATCGTGAGAGAGAGAATCGTGAGAGAGAGAGATCGTAGAGAGAGAGAGATCGTGAGAGGAGAGAGAGTCGTGAGAGAGAAGAGAGATCGTGAGAGGAGGAAGTCGTGGATTGTGATGAGAGACGAGGAAGTCGTGAGAGAGAGAAGATCGTGAGAGAGGAGAGATCGTGAGAGAGAGAGAGATCGTGAAGAGGCAGAGAGATCGTGAAGAGAAGAGAGAGAGTCGTGAGAGAGAGAGAACTCGTGAGAGAGAGAGATCGTGGAGAGCAGATCGTGAGAGAGATGCGTGAGAGAGAATCGTGAGAGAGATCGTGAGAGAGATTCGTGAGAAGAGTCGTGAGAGAGATCGAGAGAGAAGTATCGTGAGAGAGATCGTGAGAGAGATCGGCAGAGATCGGGGAGAGAGAGAAGAGAGAGAGAGAGAGATTGTGAGAGATCGTAAGAATTCGTGAGAAATCGTGTGAGACCGTGAGAGATCGTAAGAGATCGAATAAGATCGTAAAAACTATTGTAAAAAGCACCACGAGTAAATAATTGAATTGTGAAATCACTCGCTTAAGTAAAAAAACAAATCAAAATTTGGCATGAACTACGCCAAGAATTTTTGTAGTGTGTAACGGATACTCTGCCATTTTTGCTAAAGCGTTTGCAAGGAGAACATCGGTTTCCACGCGGGTATGCAGAGATAGAAGATAGGTCGAGTAACGAAAACTGTAGAAACGTATTGAAGGTAATGCTTTTAAACAATATGGAATCAATTAACACGTAGAATACACAGAAATTTGAATACTTTATGATATTTAATTAAACGATGCTACTAATAAACGTCAGACACTAGGATTTTCGCTACAGAAATCTAGTATATTTCTGCGAGCATTTGTGATATGCAACAGAATCAAATCTAACTGAAGAATGTTTCTTTTATATTCAGCCTTTTTTTACTTTCACTCTTTGATTTCATTATTTTACTTGATCAGTATTGGAATTGCCTCTACTTCGTTCGTCACTTGGTAATTTTATACTTTGGGCGAAATAACAACTGAAATCGTATTTCTTGTCACATCAACCCGAAATGTAGTTAGAAACTCTTATCGAGAACACGAGTTTAGGAAATCTCTTCGACGCATCAGTACGAACGCAGTAGGCGACATTGGGGAGAGCAGTTACGAGCAAAGTTCCACATCGTGAAGCAAGAGCACGCCTCTGAGCCGTAAACGGTCGGCATCTGCAGCGGACAACACTACTTTAGAGGGACAAGCGTCGTGAGTCGTTCCACTGGCCACTTGAACTTGATTCTTGGTTGCCAACGAAACTTGCCGAGAACCATTTAAAAACTAATAGATTTCCTCCGTGTACATTAAAACTATGTATTTCGAATCTATTAAATATCGATAGTAAATTTTGCAACTTTGACATCAGTCTTAAAATGAATGCAGATATTTGTACAAGTTTAATAATTCTAAAATACTTTTACATGAAATTCTTTGGGATTGAATTTCATTTTATAACCATACCTTGTTTAATTATTTCAGTGAGTTATCGTAATGTTAAACTGCAAAGACAAGGATAAATTATTTTATTTTATCTTTGTTTAATCGAAAGTTCTTGGATTGTGAAATCAAGTTTTGATGATAAAGAAAATCATCCAAGTACACGTTTATTTTAGAATGTCTTTTTTAAACAGAGGTATAGTTTATTTCAATTCCTTCCTCTTCTGTATAAAGTGTTTCTATTCTCCTGTCATTTTTCAGCAAGTGTCAAAAGGTTTCATTCAGTGTGAAACGTATCTCCGTTGTGAGTGTCTATGTAGTGTATGTTGGGGAGAGTATTAATATCATTATTGAGAAAGCTTTAAACCAAAAGTCAAACCAATTCAGAGTAGTTGACCTGATATATATTGTAACTTTCTAAAATAATTTATCAATGGCTATTTTTACAGCAACAACTCAACGTTAGGTTTGATTAGAATGCATTAAAAGACGTACCCAATCCTGGTTAGGATAGTGAACATTCTTTCGACTATACCTAATTTATAAGTGACGTTTATCTTACACGCCACGAATTCGAGTAACGTTGTGAGAACACTCGAGTTAATCGACCTGCTCTCATATATATTAAGCAGACCGGTGAGAGTATCAAGGACCCACAAAACATGAATTCTGATATCACGTGTTTGAGAATTTTTCAAATATTTTACAATTGGATTTATGCACTTTTTCGCTTCCGGGGCCCTTTCATAGCGATTTTCTCCCGAAAATGTGTCATTTTTTTGGCACAGAATTACAAACACTTCTCTCTACTGCGTATACGGAAACGAGAAAGCAAGAATTATTCTGGAAGTCGTATTTGCACTTCAGATGTGACAATTTGTATGTGGAGAGTGCCATCGGCTCCTTTTGGGAAACGAGATTTTAAAAAAGAATGTTCCGTTATATCTTTCAACTTTTATATTTTTGCCAGGTTTCATGATTCAATTGTTTGAATATTTGTATTTGCCATTTTCGTTGATTTGATTATTCCTCCAGCAACGATTGTACGAATATCCGGCGTTTCGTACAACACGACACAAGAAAAATCTGTTATTGCAGACAGCCGTAAAGGTGTTACATGCTGAGAACTGAAAGAAAAGTGAATATCTATCGGAACAGATGACTGCACATCGTTTAGAATCGAATATATTTATCGTACCTGAAGCCCTTCGCCATGTTTGCACACAGGGTCGTCAGCCAAAACCAGGAAGCAGTCAGCACGAAGTACATCAACAATGCTGCACAAAGAATACACACTCATTAGTGAAATGTTATATCACTCTATTCGTAAGAATATGCAGGTCGTAACTAACACGGTACAAAAAAAGACAATTCACAAACAGGGAAAATCTTGTACATTATTTCATCTGTAAGTTAACACTATAGTAAGTAAGTGCACAGCCTAAACAAATTATTTCTTCTGAATACGCTACTTACTCGAATTCGTGCGGAGTAGAATTTGTAGTGAATTTAACGGGAATGTGAGATAATGCAGAGGAAAATTGATGACATTGTATGGGAACTACACGTTTTGGGGTCCACTGACAACGAAAAGGTTTTCTTCACACGTTTGAGTGTCCGTCTACGAACACGAGTCTCTGTCTGGATAAAGCGGCTGTTTTGGAGCCCTGCAAATTCCCTAAAAGCACAAACGCAGCCCAAACCAGAACCGAGACAGAAAACCAAAGAAAGAAAGTGAAAAGTAGTGCAATTTTATTTCGAATAATCTCTTTTGTTCTCGTATGCGAGAAAGGATACACGAGAATCTTTGAGAACGCGCTCGACAAATACGCGAGTCAGTGTTCTGGTAGCAAGTGTTATGTAACGCAGCCGAAGACGCCCAGATGTTCTGCCCTCCACGACCTGTGGACGGCGCCTCACACGCCGTATCCGCATACGCGGACCGATTGATAACTTCTAAATTATATCCTCAATAAGTTTCGTTATCTATACGGTATTCCTGTTTCCTAACTGCAAATACTGCTTTATAGACTCAAAAAACATAAACTTAAAATGTCAAATAAAATAGTATTCCCAAACGAACATATAATGTTAATAATTCCATGTGCTATTCCCGATGACCTCTGGGAACGTATTACATAATATTATTTTGTACGAAAACTTCCATAATATGTAAACAAGTTTTCTAAACTATATAATCTAAAGAGCACTACTGGTGGGCAGCATTAGACCGCTGGCCATTATTGTTCGTGTTCACATCTCTCGACCACTGTAAATATCTCTTCTGGAATATAAGCATTGGAGTATCACTTGTGTGTTTTATTGAACAAGTCACTTTGTGGTATGAGAGATGCAGCCAGCTTAACAGGCTACTCAACTTCATCAGCTCGACTACCAATTAAACTCCAGTAACCCTAGCTGACAATGGATAATTCCGAAAGGAACTTTCCTTTCCACGTACAGTATAATTCGGGGAGTGTCTCCCCAGATATCATAACCCTGTATCATACTTTTTGTCGATCTTCGTACCACATTAACATTAACCTACGAACTTGACAACATTCTACCTCATACGCAGGCGTACATTTTAGTGGCAGGCCTACTTGAGTTGCAAATTTATCGAACTTGCCGGAACAGATTTTGTTCTTACAACGAGAGACGAAGTCATTCCTCCATATCCTTATTACTTTTCCATGTCAGCTGACTAAAAAATCCCATCGGCAATACATCTTCAACGTAACATTTTTCAAGTCCTATTTTCCTTCCTCCATCAGCACCATTCGTTTAATATCACCGGCGATCAAGCAGAGGGCAATTGAACACTTATTCTATTGTTTGATGAACCAGATCTGTGAAATCAGATTTGAACTAATTTTATAGGTTCGGTTAATTGGGTTATCCGATTATCGAAGCAGAGGAATTTGGTGCTTCGAAGGTAGATCCCGACACAATTGAATGAGATTAAAAAGGAAAATAATTTCAAATTTTGGACTTTGCAGACCTTCCGTTGAAACGTGTGTCCCGCTGTACCATTCTGTAGACCAGCACCAAGAATTCAACACAGCGGGGCCGAAAAGCTACGACTATCAATGGATTCTGAATAATTGAAATATGATTTACAAAAGAACCTAAACAAATCACTTTTCTGAGAAAGACGACGGACATAAGGTGCTTAAATGTACAGGAAATGATCAACCACGTTTTCAAACAAGCTTGTGATGCACCAACATACGCATTATTATGAGTTTGCAATTCTCAAAAATTCAGGGAGTTCAACGAAAATGAGACATGCTCCATACTTTTAAATGTTCCTTGTTCTGTTGTTGAAATATAGTTAAAAACAATTGATCGATTTAATTTTTTTTTATAATTTTCATAAACTTTAAGCAAAAATACGATAAGACTAGGGTTTTTAAAAAAATTGTACTTGATCTTTTTTAAAGATTTCATACATCATAACATTTTAACCGTTCTCGTAAATACAATAATGTGAAGGAATCGCCGCTAATGCAAATATATATATATGAGAGAGTCTACTAAAAAATACATTTTTGTAATTCCTGAAAAGAAAAAAAAGAAACTGATATTTATATCACTCCATTTTTGGTGTTGTAAAACAAGAACCGATAGATTACTTTAAGATTATTAAAGAAGAGTAAATCTTAGCCCTAAATCGCAATTTTCAATGAAACATCTGGAGCCGTTTTTAAGAAAATTGTGTTTAAGGGATACAGGCAATGGGAAATTTGATGCTCTTTTCACAGAAAATTAGTGAGTATTAAAAATACGTCATTCAATATAATTTAAAGCACTCCCATTCACAAATGCAATAATAAATACAAATTGCTGGAATGTGCATATTAACGGCTGATAGATTTTTCAAGAAAATTACATTTGAAAATATTTTGAAAAGACAAAAAAATACAGCAGAATTTATTTTCTGTCATCTTCAACAGTGCTATTAGCACTATGTATACGAAAAGTACAGAGATAAAATTAGGAGCATTTTGTTAGAAAGTGACTTTTGAGCACTTCTGAAAACGCGAAAACATAAGTTCATCAGAAAAGCAGAAAACAGTTGAGTTTTCGAGAAACTTTATATGGCATCATTTAGAATACATATACTCATGAAACAAAAATTAGAGGAAATCGCCGCTAAATATAAATATTAACGACTTTAGAGACAAGTGAATGAAAGTGTTTTTTTGATTTTTTGAAAAAATTAAATATAGCAATATGGCGTTTAGGTCATCTTATATAGCACATTAAGTACTTTTCCTTCTAAAAGTTTAAAGAAAAAATTTGAAGTCCTTTTTGAAAAAAAATTGTGACCTGAACGAAATTAAATATGGAGAACAAATATTACATGAAAGAAAAAACTATATTTTACATTATTGATGATTGTCAGATACATTATTTTACAACACCTTGCAGATGACATAAACGATGAAATTCAATACAAAAGGCCCAGCATTGTTTCTGCTGCACAACTGTTTCTATTCAATTAGAGACTATACTATCAAATTAACTTCTCCTAATAGCACGTTACACAGTTTTTAACTTTTTTCCGTAAATAAATAAATAACATGAAATAAATAAATGAATATGCTTCACAACCCTAATCATAACAAATCTTACAACATTTAGTGCAAAAAGTAAATACATTCTACCAAATAACAACATAAAATTGAAATTATAACTGATTTTGATGTAGATGTATCATGTCCCAAAATAAGATCAAATCACAAAATGAGCTCCGAGTCATCGTTGTCGAACCATTATCACATTCCAATTTGATATTCCCTGAACGTTTGAAGTGTCTCAAATGGGTTTTAAATGATTTCTAAAAGATTAATGTGCAAACGTGTAACAAAAGTCGAATTCGGAAATGGATAAAGGTATATGAAATATACAAATTCTAACATACGAAACATCAAATACAAGGAAAACGACACAAACGAAGTAAATTCGGACTGGGCATTATTTTTGTCTCACAATTAGCGCAAAAATACTCATATTTTAAAAACAATTGATCATGACCTTATTAGAAAATCTATTTATGTTTTCTGTTTCTTCATAAAAGCATCATTTCCTGTCATTTCTTTGCAACAACACCACCTAATAACGAGTTTCTATCAATCCACAGTTGTATGATATCTTAAACTGGACAATTTTATACGTTTATGAATGATAACCTAAATATCATAGCTCTTGAAGATTTTTTTGCCTTCGGTAGGATGAAAGCCATTATACCGACTGCAGACTATCAACTTTATGTACCTTTACATCAATACGTTAAAAATACAAATTGTAGAATGAAGTAAAGTAAAAGGGCAAGGAAGCAAAAGTAGAATTATTATTAACATTATTAATAGGAAATTATAATGACAATTAAATTAATATTTTTTCGTATCAATCATTCAATTTTTCTCATGGCCCGCCGATGGTGCGAAACCTGTATATATTTCGAGTGAGAGCGTAGGCTTCCGCGGCCGGAGTCAGTATTTACTAGGCTATCCAGGTGACGCCGCGTCCATGGCGAAGATGCCGACGTTTCGCCATTCTGCGATCTTCCTCAGGACGTAATGCATTACGTACGTGGAGAAAATTTAAAGATCAAATATTCAGCGGATTTGGAGAATTTTTTTGTTGTAAATTTCAATCGCAAAATATGTAAAAACTACTCGTTTTTTTAAGGCATTGTATATGACCTTTGAAGAGATAATTTTCTGCAACAAGCTTTGTCTGAAGCAAAAATCTCGATCTTCGATTGTTTTTAATTTTATTTATTTAAAAGATTTTTTTTATTTTCAAAAAATCGGTCAATGCCCGAAAATATGACTGGCACCTTTTTTTATCGTCTCTTACTACAAAAATTAACAAAATTAAAAAAAAGAAATTTGAAGCCGTTTTTGAGATTTTTTTAAAATTTCAATCGTTAAATACGCACTAACTACCCGTTTTTTAAAACAAATTTTACATAACCTTTATTGAGGAGCTAAGTTTGCACAACAGACTTGGTCTCAATCTCCAAATATGAAATATCAGTTTTTTTTTCAGTTTTCGAATAATCGGGAATGTTAACAAATATGAGACCTGCACCATTCTGTTAAACGTATTTTGCAATATTTAACAACCAAATTTAATACAATATTTTGAGCTATTTATAGAAAATTTTGAATATGTCATAGTGACTTCATGTAATGCAGCCCCAAAGTTAAAGTTTCGGTTTCGAATTCCAGGATCCGCGACATCAGCTATCAAACATTACACTTCAGATATCAGCAATCTTTCGATTTGGGAAGATCGATTTTGGAGAAAATCGACTGAACGGATAATGCGCTAGCGTTGTGCACAGACGGACGGACAGACGGAGACAGAGGTTTTGCGATCAATCGATTTTTCGATGTGAAGGATCCACAAAACATGGATTTTGGCTACACCTCGTGTTAGAGCATTTTTTCTATATTAAGTACCTGGATTTATCCACTTTCTCGTTACTAGGGCCCTTAATGATAGTTTTTCTGTCGAAAACTCGCGTTTTCCGGGCACAATTACAATCGTCTCTAACATTAGTAAATGCGAGAGAGTAAAAATAGGAAACGTTTTTGAAAAAAAATTGACAATGTGCCATGAGCATCATGTAAAGTAACTCCAAAATTTAAATTATGTTTATCAAAATTTCAAAACTTTGCCTCATGCCCAATGGACGGGGGTCCCTTTGAAAAAAATTGAAAAAATTCCTATGGAGGATTTAGGCCCTAACGACGGAGGAATGTTTTGGCGGTAAATTGGGTTTTCGGTATCAAGGACCCAGGAAACAGGAAATCTAGCTACAACACGTGTTAGAGCATTTCCGTCATAATTTAGTAAGTGGATTTATCCACTTTTTCTGACAGAAATCCGGAACGCGCGTTTTTAAAGCAGCATTACATATATTTTTCTATACAACATGTATTTTATGGGACATACGAAGGTATACGAGAAAGTAGTACTGATGATACAGAATTGCATTTCCGTATTAGTTTTCTATTTCTTCCGTCTTGGCTTGTTATTTCGGACTTGCTTCCGGCTGCTATATTTCGCCGACGAAAGTACATTCTTTGAATTGTTTAAAAGTTCTCGGTTTTCAAATAGTAGAACGCAAAAATATCTTAAAAACATTAATGAACAGTAAAACCTCGTCCTAAATGGCAATATTCTTTGATAAATTTGGCGCCGTTACAAGAAAAATGGTATTTAAATGATACCGTAAATTAAAAATTTTAAGCTCTTTTTCCAGTTTTCGAAAACGTCATATGAAATCCTTTCAATCACTCTAACTTTCAAACACAATACAGTTGAGATATGTCTGAAAATAGATCCTTTAATGGCCATAAAAGTCTTTTAAAAAATAAATTTGTGTAACTTTTCAAAACGCAAAATAAAAAACTTTGCGTCATATTTAAAAATGCAATGAGCTCCATCTTTTCGAAAAAGCTCTAAATATATTTTTAGAGCTGTTTTTGAGAAAACAGTGTTTGAGAGTTTTTGAAAATGCAAAATTTTGAGCTCATTTTCATTAAAAACAATTGAATTTTTGGGAAATTTATATGACATTATTTAATGATCATGATTTCGTTAAAAAATAATGTTAACAAATTGCTGTCAATGGAAACATTAACTAGATATTCTTACACGAAAGCAAATTTGCAAAATACAGAAAAAATTGTGTTGTGCAATTTGAGACATTAAATGTTTTTTATTTATATTTCGATGCAAAATTAAACTTTTTAACATACAAAAATCTCATATTTCCTCCATTACATGATTTAAATGAAAATAGCTCTTTTGTTTACATTGCTGCCATTGTGCCTAGGTCAGTAGGACAGTGGAAATTAATATCCGGAAAACAAAACCTTTATTAAACAACGTCGCCTCTTGAAATACTGGAAATCAACACATGCAACAAATTGATAAATACACGTCTATCACTAATATTGATACTCACACTCTCTAATATACAAGACTGGTATGAATATACTCACCAAAATTCTTGCATACTGTTTGATGATCTGCCGGTATTTCGTCTTTTCCTTGTTCGTCTAAATAGTCACTCAATGCGATGTAGTACACGGCCTGCCCGATGTTGAACAGCAAAAGACGCAGCGTGGCAAGCAAGGCAACGTCATGGATCTTTTTGTCGCATGCTCTGTCGCAGGCAATAGTTAGCAACGACGCAGTCAACTCAAAGCAGAGAGAAAGAAGAGGTCGGAGCAGCCAGTAGACGCTCTAGTGATACGTGGGTAATCGCATGAGAAAGACCCCTTCCTGTAAGCTGCCGTTGCGTTAGGGTAGGATTCGAAAGCAAGTGTCCAAGTAGAGAAGTGGAATTGGTGGATGCCACGGTGTGGCGAGCGCCATGCAGCGTACCGTTCCTAAACGGTAGGAGGCGAGGAATTTTGCACATCCTAGTGATTTCCTTATGTGGAAACTCCGGTCAAAGTATGCGGGAGGATTTATGCGCCGTCCAGAAGCGTCTGTATTTAAA
>BOPP01000523.1:24848-36549 GCA_017312745.1 Gryllus bimaculatus | reverse complement strand
CGCATCGCGAAGGGGCCCAGAGGCGGGGGTGCAGCGTCCACACAGTAGCGAGCCTTCCTGTATCCTCCTCCTAGCTTGGGCCTAGCGATGAAATCATTCCCAACGAAGGCGATGGTGTTCCTCAAAAGGTCTTTCTTTTCAAGCAGAGCGGGATCCCAAAGAGAAGACACGTTTACAGAAACGACAGTGTCTGCTTCATCATTAAATATAGTATACACTGTATTGATGTTTTCTATCGGAAGACCAGGCGGCAGCCATCGCCGCACCCACTCGCTGTCCAGAGGAGGGTTAAAAAAACCGTGCTTTGTTTTACTTGAGAAGTTGCTTGTCCAATTAGCTTCTACGCACGACTTTCCATCGGCTGAGAGCATCTGGTGTACGGCGCAGCATTTCCTCAACCATACATATTTGTTCCAGTTGTCTTCTAAGGCTTGGTTTGCGCCCAAATCGGCCGCCAGGAGCGCCATAAACACAGCGGGCAAAAAACAAACTCGCATTTTTGTGGTGAAGAACGAAGATAGAGTTGCTCTGGAACTTAGTACGGCTTTGCCCTTCTTTTGTGAACTCTTCTCTCTTTTGCACACTTGTACGATGCCCTTCAAAAGATCTCAGGCAACAACTGGATGGCGTGAGCAGAAGAGAGATTAGCAGTTAGTGAGCAAGTTGCCACTTCGGTGAAGGCAAGAGCACGCTCTGGCCGTAAACGGTCGGCATCTGCAGCGGACAACACTATTTAGAGGGACAAGGCGTCGTGAGTGTTCAGCCTGGCACTTGAACTTGAATTCTTGGTTGCCAACGAAACTTGCCGAGACGTTTGAACTAACTAATAGATTTCCTCCGTGTACATTAAAAATATGTATTGTTGCGAATCTATTAAATATCGATAGCTAATTTTGCAACTTGACATGCAGTCTTAAAATGAAATGCAGAATTGTACAAGTTAATATTCTACAATACTGTTTACATGAATTCTTTGGGATTGAATTCATGTTTTATAACCATACTTTGTTTAATTATTTCAGTGAGTTATCGTAATGTTAACTGCAAAGACAAGGATAAATTAAATTTATTTTATCTTATGGTTTAGGGATCGAAAGTGTTTGGATTGTGAAGTCAGAAGTGTTTGGATGATAAGAAATCATCCAGTACGTTTATTTTAGAATGTCTTTTTAAACAGAGGTTAGTTTGGATTTCAATTCCTGTCCTCTTTGTGATAAGTGTTCTTCTATTCCTCCTGTCATTTTTCAGCAAGTGTCCAAAAGGTTTCATTTCAGGTGTCGAAACGTATCTCGTTGTGAGTGTCTGATGTAGTGGTATTTGGGAGAGTATGTAATATGCAGTTATTCGAGTAAAGCTGTTTAAACCAAAAGTCAAACCATTCAGAGTAGTTGACCTGATATAATTTGTAACTTTTAAATATTATCAACTGGCTATTTTTAGAGCAACAGCTCAACGTTAGGTTTGGATTAGAAATGCATTAAAAGACGTGACCCAATCCTGGTTAGGATAGGTGAACATCTTTTCCGACTATAACTAATTTTATAAGGTGAGTTTATTCTTACAACGCCACGAATTCGAGTAACGTTGTGAGAACACTCGGTTATCGACTCTCTCATATATATGTAAGCAGGAACGGGAGAGTATCAAAGGACGCCACAAAACATGAATTCTGATATACGTGTTTTGAGAATTTTTCAATATTTTACAATTGGATTTATGCACTTTTTCGCTTCCGGGGCTTTCATAGCGATTTTCTCCGAAAATGTGTCCTTTTTTTGGCAGCAGAATTACAACACTTCTTCCTACTGCGTATACGGTAAACGAGAAAGCAACGAAATTATTACTGGAAGTCGTATCTTGCAACTTCAAGGATGTGACATTTGTATGTGGAGAGTGGCCATCGGCTCCTTTTGGGAAACGAGATTTGAACGAAAATGTTCCGGTTATATTTCCAACTTTTTTATTTTTGCCAGGTTTTCATGATTCAATTGTTTGAATATTTGTATTTGCCATTTTTCGTTGATTGATTATTCCTCCAGCAACGATTGTATCGAATATCGGCGTTTCGTAAACACGACAACAAGAAATCTGTTATTGCAGAAGCGTAAAGGTGTTACATGCTGAGAATGAAAGAAAAGTGAATATCAATGGACCAGATGACTGCACATCCGTTTAAATCGAATATATTTTCGTACCTGAAGCCCTTCGCCATGTTTGCCCAAGGGTCGGTCAGCCAAAACCAGGAAGCAGTCAGCACGAAGCTACATCAACAGCGTGCACACGAAGACACAACTCATTAATGGTATGTTAGATTTCGCTCTAAACGTACGAATGTGCAGATCGTAACTAACACCGCTACAAAAAGAGACATTTCACAAGCAGGGAAAATCTTGTACACACCGATTCGTTTTCCAATTACTGGTCTAGTTTAAATACACAGTATGGTAAGTGGCAAAAGCTTAAAACAAGAATATTTCCTCTGAGAACGGTACTTGTCCTCGTTATTCTTGTGTACGTAATGTTTAATGATGAATTTAAGGGAACTGTTCAGATAATACTGAGGAAAATTAAATGACATTTTGAGGTGGACATACACGCTTTGGGTCCATGAAGAAAAGCCTTTTTACCCGTTTAACTGTCCCGTCTACGAAAACATTCAATGTGGCACGGAACGGCGGTTTTGGGCCTGCAAATTTCTAAATGCGCAAACGCAGCCCAAACAAGAACCGAGATAGGTAAATAAAAAAGAAAGTAAAAAGGTAGCGCGATTGGGAGTCCGAATAACGCTCCTCTCCGTTCTCATATGCGAGGAAGGCTACATGAGATCTTTGAATCGCGCTCGGACAAAGTTCTGTTAGTCAGAGTTAAGTAACGCGCCGAAGTCGCCCAGACGTTCTGGCCGCTCCACGACTGTGACAGCGCCTCACAACGCCGTATCGCACCTCAGAACCAATAAACGCTCAAAATAAAAATCAAACAGAAATTTGTCAATTGAAATGTTATTCCAACCAAACTTATAACATTAATCATGTCAATTGTGTTATTCCGATGACTTCTGGGACGTATTACATAATACACTATTTTGTAAAGAACTTTCGTGCAAACTTTCAGAATATGTAAGCATGTACTTAAAATATATGTTAAATACATTATCCTGTTCTTTATAATTATAGGTAATGGAGCGCCGAGCAGGTGTTGACATTATGGAAATGTTATATCACTCTATTCGTAAGAATATGCAGGTCGTAACTAACACGCTACAAAAAAAGACAATTCACAAACAGGGAAAAATTTGTACATTATTTCGATCTGTAAGTTAAAACTATAGTAAGTAAGGTGCACGCCGTAAACAAACTTATATTTCTTCTGAATACGCTACTTACGTCGAATTTCGTGCGGAGTAGAAGTTTGTAGTGAATTTAACGAGAATGTGAGATGATGCAGAGGAAAATTGATGACATTGTATGGGGAATACACGTTTTGGGTCCAGACAACGAAAAGGTTTCTTCACCGTTTGAGGTGTCCGTCCTACGCAACACGAGTCTTCTGGTCTGGATAAAGCGGCTGTTTTGGGAGCCCTGCAAGATTCCCTAAAACACAAACCGCCAGCCCAAGACAAGAACGAGACAGAAAACAAAGAAAGGAAAGTGAAAGTAGTGCAATTTTTTTCGAATAATCTCTTTTGTTCTCGTATGCGAAGGAAAAGGATACAACGAAATTCTCTTGGAGACCGCGCTCGGAAAAGCGAGTCCAGTGTTCTGTGCGTAGAGTGTTATGTAACGCAGCCGAAGACGCCCAGAATGTTCTGCCCCTCCACGACCTTGTGGAGTCGCGCCCACACGCTAGATATCCGCATACGGAACGACGATTGATACTTCTAAATTACTCCTCAAATAAGTTTGTTTATCTATCGGTATTCCTGTTTCCTAACTGCAAATACTGCTTATAGCGACTCAAAAAACATAACTTAAATGTCAAATAAAATACGGTATTCTCAAACGAACATATAACGTTAATAATTCATGTGCTATTCCCGATGACCTCTGGAACGTATTACATAATAGTTATTTTGTTAGAAAACTTCATAATATGTAAACAAAGTTTTCTAAAACTATAAATCTAAAGAGCCCACTGGTGGGCGCAATTTAGACCGCTCTGCCTTTATTGTCCGTGTTCACATCTCTCGACCACTGTCAATATCTCTTCTGGAATATACGCATTGGAGTATCACTTGTGTGTTTTATTGACATCATTTGGGTACTGGATGAGCTCAGCCAGGTTAACAGGCGTACTCAACTCATCAGCTGCACTACATTAAACTCCCAGTACACCTAGCTGACAATAAGAGATAATTCGAAAGGAACTTGCTCTTTCCACGTTACAGTATAATGTCGGGAGTGTCTCCCCAGATATCATAACCCTGTACAGTACTTTTGTCGATCTTCGTACAATTAACTTACCTACGCTGACAACATATTCTACCTCAACGCAGGCGTACATTTTAGTGGCAGGCCTACTTGAGTTGCAAATTCATCGAACTTGGCGGAACAGATTTTGTTCTTACACAGAGAAGAAGTCCATTCCTCCATATCCTATTACTTTTCCATGTTATTCTGACTCAAAATATCCCATCGGCAATCATCTTCAACGTACACAATTTTTTCAAGTCCTCATTTTTCCTTCCTCCATAGCAGCCATTGTTAATATCCACCGCGGATCAAGGCAGAGGGCAAATGAACCTTATTCTATGTTATGATGAAACCAGATCTGTGAAATCAGATTTGAACTTAATTTTTATAGGTTCGGTTAATTGGGTTATCCGATATATCGAAGCAGAGGGAATTTGGGTGCTGTCGAAGGTAAGATCCCGACACAATGATGGATTAAAAAGGAAAATAATTCAATTTCTGGACTTTGCAGACCTTCCGTTGAAACGTGTGTCCCGCTGTACATTCTGTAGACACGCACCAAGAATTCAACACAAGCGGGGCCGAAAAGCTAACGACTACAATGGATTCTGAATAATTGAAATTGATTACAAAGAACCCTAAACAAATCACTTTTCTGAAGAAAGACGACGGAAAAATAAAAGGTTTTTGGGGCTTTTTAAAAATGTACAGGAAATGATCAACCACGTTTTCAACAAGCTTGTGATTGCACCAACATCGACGCGATTATTAATGAGTTTTGCAAATTCTCAAAAAATTCAGGGGGTTCACGAAAATCGAACATGTCCATTACTTTAAATGTTCCTTTTCTGTTGTTGAAATATAGGTTAAAAACAATTGATTCGATTAATTTATTTTAATATTTTCATAAACTTTAAGCAAAAATTAACGATCAAGATAGGGTTTTTAAAAAAAATTGTTATTGATCTTTTTTAAAGATTTCATAAATCATAAATTCTTAACGTTCCGTAAATACAATAATGTGAGGAATCGCCGCTAATGCAAAATATAACTATATATTATAAAATTTAATTTTTAATGCAAGAGTGATCTCTAAAAAATACATTTTGTAATTTCTGAAAAGAGAAAAAAAAGAACTGATATTTATTATCACTCCATGTTTTTGTGTTGTAAAACAAGAATCCGATAGATACTTAGATTATTAAAGAAAGTAAATCTTAGGCCCTAAAATCGCATCTTCAATGAATCATCTGGAGCCGTTTTTATAAGAAAATTGGTTTTTAGGGATACGGCAATGGCGAAATTTGATGCTCTTTTCACAGAAAGATTCGTGAGTATAAAATACCGTCATCTCAATGCATTTTTAAAGCACCTCCCATTCCAAATGCAATAATAAATCACAATTGCTGAATGTGGCATTATTACGGGCTGATCATAGATTTTTTCAAACGAAACATGTACATTTGAGAATATTTAAAAGACAAAAATACAGCAGAATTTATATTTCGTGTCATCTTCAACAGTGCTATTAGCACTATGTAACGAAAAGTAACAGAGGATCAAATATTGGGAAGGCATTTTGTTAGAAAAGTGACTTTTGGAGCATTCTGGAAATACGCGAAAACATAAGTTCATCGAAAAAGCAGAAAAAATCACGTTGAGTTTTCGAGAAACTTTATATGGCATCATTATAGAATACATATTACTCATGAAACAAAAAATTAGGAGAATCGGCCGCTAAAACTATAAATATTAACGACTTTAGAGACAAGTGAATGAAAGTGTTTTTTATTGTTTTTTGAAAAATATACATCATAGGCAATATGGCGTTCTAGGTCATTCTTATATTAGCACATTAAGTACTTTTCCCTTCTAAAGAGTTTAAGAAAAAATTGAAGTCTTTTTGAAACAAATTGTGACTGACCCAAAGAATAAATATGGGGAGAACAAATAATTACATGAAAGAAAAAACTATATTTTACATTTATTGATTGATGTCAGATACATTATTTACCAAACCTTGCAGATGAACAATCAAACGATAAATTCAATACAAAAGCGCCAGCATTGCTTTCTTGGCTGCACAAACTGTTTCTATCAATTAGAGGACTATCTATCAAATAACTTCTCCTAATAGCACGTTACACAGTTTTTACTTTTTTCCGTAAATAAATAAAATAACATGAATAAATAAAATGAATGATGCTTCACACCCTAATCATAAAACTTACAAACATTTAGTGCAAAAAGTTAAATACATTTAACAAATAACACATAAATATGAAATTATACAACTGATTTTGATTGTAGATGATCATGTCCCAAAATAAGATCAAATCACAAAATGAAGCTCCGAGTTCATCGGTTGTCGAACCATATCACATTCCATTTGATATTCCCTGATTTGGAAAGTGTCTCAAATGGGTTTTAAATGATTTCTAAGATTATGTGCAACGTGTAACAAAAGCTCATCGGGAAAATGGATTAAAGGTATATGAAATATACAAATTCTAACATACGAAACATCAAATACAGCGAAAACCGACACAAACGAAGTAAATCGGACTGGGGCATTATTTTTGTCCTCACATTAGCGCAAAAATACTCATATTTTAAAACAAATTATCATCGACCTTATTAGAAAAATCTATTTATGTTTCTGGTTTCTTCATAAAACGATCATTTCCTGTCATTTCTTTGCAACAAGCCCAACCTAACTACGAGTTTCATCAAATCCACAGTTGTATATAATCTTAAACTGGACAATTTTATACGTATTATGAATGAAACCTAAATCTCATAGCCTCTGAAGATTTGTTTTGCCTTCGTAGGATGAAAGCCATTATACCGATGCAGACTATCAACTTTATGTACCTTTACATCATTAGTTAAATACAAAATTGTAGAATGAAGTAAAGTAAAAGGGCAAGGAAGCCAAAGAGTAGAATTATTATTACATTATTAATAAGAAATTATAATGACAATAATAAATTAATATTTTTTCGTATCAAATCATTCAATTTTTCCTCATGGCCCGCCGTGGTGCGAAACCTGTATTATATTTCGAGTGAGAGCGTAGGCTTCCGCCGGCCGGAGTCAGTTTACTAGGCATCCAGGTGACGCGCCGCGCATGGCGATAGATGCCGACGTTTGCCATTCTGCTGATCTTCCTCAGGACGTAATGGCATTACGTAGCGCGTGAGAAATTTAACGATCAAAGTATTCAGCGGATTTGAGCAATATTTTTTGTTGTAAAATTTCAATCGGCAAATATTAAAACTACTCGTTTTTTAAGGCATTGTATATGACTTTGGAAGAGATAATTTCTGTTTCTGCAACAGACTTTTGTCGAAGCAAAATCTCGATCTTCGATTGTTTTTAAGTTTATTTATTTAAAGTATTTTTTTTTATTTTTCAAAAAATCGGTCAATGCCCGAAAAATTGTACTGGCACACCGTTTTTTATCGTCTCTTAACTACAAAAAATTAACAAAAAATTTAAAAAACAGAAATTTGAGCCGTATTTTGAGATTTTTTTTTTAAAATTTCAATCGTTAAATACCGCACATAACTACCCGTTTTTAAAACAAATTTCTCATAACCTTTATTGAGGAGCTAAGTTTGCCACAACACGACTTGGTCTCACCTCCAAATATGAATTACAGGTTTTTTTTCAGTTTTCGAATAATCGGAATGTTAACAAATATGAGACTGGCACCATTCTGATAAACGTACTTTTGCAAATATTTAAACAAACCAAATTTAATACAATATTTTGAGGCTATTTATAGAAAATTTTGGAATTATGGTTCATAGTGAACTTCATGTAATGCAGCCCAAAGTTAAGCTTTCGGTTTTCGAATTCAGGATCCGCGACATCAGCTATCAACACATTACACTTCAGATATCAGCAATCTTTCGGATTTGGGAAGATCGATTTTGGAGAAATCGACTGACGGATTAATGCCTTTGAGCGTTGTGCAAAGACGGACGGAACAGACGGAGACAGAGGTTTTGCGATACAACTCGATTTTCGGATGTGACAGGTCCAACAAAACTGGTTTTTGGCTACCCTCGTGTTAGAGCATTTTTTCTATATTAAGTACCCTGGATTTTATCCACTTTCTCGTTACTAAGGGCTTAATCGATAAGTTTTTTCTGTCGAAAACTCGCGTTTTCCGGGCACAATTACAACTCGTCTCTAACATTAGTAAAATGCGAAGAGAGTAAAAGATGGAAACGTTTTTGAAAAAAAAAAATTGACATGCTGCCTGAGCATCATGTCAAAGCTAACTCCAAAAATTTAATTATGTTTATCAAATTCAAAACTTTGCCTCATGCCCAAATGACGGGGGGGTCCCTTTGCAAAAATTGAAAAAATTCCTATGGAGGACTTTCAGGCCGCCTAAGGACGAGAATGTTTTGGGGTAAATTTGGGTTTTCGGTATCAAGGACCCAGAAAACAGGAAATCTAGCTACAACACGTGTTAGAGCATTTCCGTCATAATTTAGTAAGTGGATTTCATCCACTTTTTCTCACAGAAATCGCTGTCGTATAACGCAGCATTACAATTATTTTCTATACAACACATGTATTTCTAAGAACATACGAAGGTATACGAGAAAGTAAGTACTAGATTGATACAGAATTTGCATTTCCCGTATAAGTTTTCTATTTCTATTCCGTCTTGGCTTGTTATTTCGGACTTGCCACATATCCTTCGGACAGCTGCTATATTTCGCCGCACGAAAGTACATTCTTTGAATTTGTTAAAGTTCTCGGTTTTCAATAGTGAACGCAAAAATATCTTAAACCATTAATGAACAGTAAAACATCGTCCTAAATGGCATATGATTTTGATGAAATTTGGCGCCCGTACAAGAAAATGTATTTATTAAATGATACGTAAATAAAAATTTTAAGGCTCTTTTTCCAGTTTTCGGAAAACGTCATATGAAATCCTCAATCATCTAACTTTCAAAACACAATACAGTTGAGATATGTCTGAAAATAGATCTTTAATGGCCATAAAGTCTTTTAAAAAAAATAAATTTGTGTAACTTTTCAAAACGCCAAATAAAAAACTTTGCGTCATATTTAAAAAAATGCAATGAGCTCCATCCTTTCGAAAAGCTCATAGATATATTTTTACGAGCTCGTTTTGAGAAAAACAGTGTTTGAGAGTTTTTAAAATGCAAATTTTTGAGCTCAATTATTCATTAAAAACAGTTGAATTCTTTGGAATTTATTTATTGAACATTACTTTACTGACATGATTTCGTTTAACAAATAATGTTACACAATTCGCTGTCAATGGAACATTACTAGATTTTCTTAACGAAAGCAAATTTGCAAAATACAAAAAAATTGTGTATTTGCAATTGAGACATTAAATGTTTTCTTATTTAAGTTCGATGCAAATTATAACTTTTTAACATACAAAAATCTCATATTCCTCCATTACCATGATTTGAATGAAAATAGCTCTTTGTTTACATTGCTGCCATTGTGCCTTAGTCAGTAAGGACAGTGAATTCAAATTCCGGAAAACCAAACCTTTTTTAACAACGTCCGCCTCTTGAATACTGGATATACAACACAATGCAAACAAATTGCTAAATACACGTCTATCCAAGGATGAGTTGATACTCAACTCTCTAATATACACGACTGGTATGAATATAACTCACCAAAATTCTTGCATACTGTTTGATGATCGCCAGGAGTTCGTCTTTTCCTTAGTTGTCTCTAAATAGTCACTCAATGCGATGCTAGTATCCAGGCCTGCCCGATTTGAACAGCAAACAGACCAGCCGTGCGCAAGCAAGGCAACGTCCATTGGATCATTTTTTTTTTTTTTGTCGCATTGGCTCTTGTCGCAGGCACATAGGTAGCACGGACGCAGTTCACTCAAAAGCAGAGAGAACGCAAAGGGCGTCGGAGCAGCCAGTAGACGCCTCTAGTGATACGTGGGGTACATCGGCATGAGAAAGACCCCTTCCGTAAGCTGCCGTTGCCGTAGGGTAGGATTCGCAAGCAAGTGTCCAAGTAGAGAAGTGGAAGTGGCTGGAGCCACCAGTTGTGCCGAGGCCCATGCAGCGTACCAGCTTCCCTCAACGGTAGGAGGCGAGGAACTTCTTGCACATCCGTGGAGTGATTTCCTATATGTGGAAACTCTCCGGTCAAAGTATCGCCAGAGGATTTATGCGCCGTCCAGAAAGCGTCTGTATTTAAAATATACAACTGCATTTCCTCTCGTATTCTTCTTTAGAAAACCCCAGTTGTCACAGCAATCTTACCGACGCATTCCTCCCGACTGCACTGTGGGGTTCTAAACCTCATCGCGATGGGACCCAGAGGGGGGTGCAGACGTCCACACACAGTAGCGAGCCTTCCTGTATTCCTCCTCCTAGCTTGGACTAGCGATAAATCTTCCCAACGAAGGCGATGGTTGTTCCCAAAAGGTCTTTCTTTTCAAGCAGAGCGGGAGTCCAAAGAGAAGACACGTTTACCAGAAACGACAGTGTCTGCTTCATCATTAAAATATAGTATACACCTGTTTGATGTTTTCTATCGGAAGACCGGCGGCAGCCATCGCCGCACCCACTCGCTGCCAGAGGAGGAGTTAAAAACCGTGCTTTGTTTTACTTGAGAAGTTGACTCGTCCAATTACTTCTGACGCACGGGGACTTTATCCAAAAATTCCGGGGCTGAGAGCATCTGGTGTACGGCGCAGCATTTCCTCAACCATACATATTTGTTCGTTGTCTTCTAAGGTTGGTTTGGCGCCCAAAATCGGGCCGCCCAGGAGCGCCAATATAACAACGCGGGCAAAAACAAACTCTGCATTTTTGTGGTGAAGAACGAAGATAGAGTTGGTCTGAACTTAGGTACGCTTTGCCTTCTGTTTGTGAATCTTCTTCTCTCTTTTGCCACACTGTACGAATGCCCTTCAAAAGAGTCTCAGGCAACAAACTGGATGGCGTGAGATTTCTTCCAGGGTAGCTTCTGAGTTGCGTTGGTACTACTCAGAGTATACCAGAACGAGGGGCTGAGACAACGAAGTCAAGGCGAGCCGAGCGAGCGAGCGAATCGTGCGTGGATTCTCTCGATGCAGCGAAGCGAATGAATTCTCTTGTTTTGAAAGTCTTATTAGGGTAGAGGACCTCCGCAGAATCGTCTCCGAAAGTTAAGCGATGGCGAACGTAGTGGCTGGCTTAGAGGAGTTGTGTCTTTGTGCACTGGGGAGAAGGGAATCGCATCGATAGATAGCGAGTCCGTGTGCAGAATGC
>BOPP01000523.1:0-15042 GCA_017312745.1 Gryllus bimaculatus | reverse complement strand
AGAGCCATATTCTCAAGTAATACGTACACGGAAAGTAAAATTGGAGCTATTTTTGAGAACAGTTTGTAAGTGATCTTGGTTTCATGAACATACACTGATAATAACAGAATACCGTTTCAAACATCAGCAATCGTTACTTCCAGTAATATTAATTTCAGCTGATAATCGGCTCGGTTTGCTTAGCGTTGTTCCAATTGGGCCTAAAGTTAGGGCCCGAAGGCGCAATGAAGGCGGCCAAGTGAAACAGAGGCCTATTTTTAGGGCATATTAAGATTCTTAACACTTGTATTTGGCCAAGTTTTATTAACTGATGGTATTGGCCAATTTTAGACCGGGGTCAGGGGCACAGTTAACGTACAAATCCGCAGTATTATAAACAAATGTTTGGTATGGGAGGACTGAATTGCGAAATAGCTAGTGCATTAGATGCAAGTAATTTATGACATAAGAACAAGAAATCATCATTTTTTATTAACAGGAACTAGTGATACTATAACCACACTGGGTTATAGTGCAATCCGCCGTTAGTCTATACATATTGGAGAGATTTTGAGAATTCCAAGGTGTATCTACCACAATACATTGTGACGTTATTTGATTGATGTTTCTCGTAACATCTTTGTGGGTGAGATTTGACGTAGGACTGGGAAGGACATAAATTATGTAAATATAGCAACCATGTTCAGAGTCTACGTTTCCTGGTTAAGGGGCGATACACTTACTTTACGAGATATATCGGGCGTCATGGTGAGCGAACCTATTACTGAAATATGTGGGAATTTAGGATTCCCGGAAGAATTACACAAATACACACAGACAGGGAAAACATCAGAGATTTTGAATTGGCAGCTCATGTTCATGGAAATCAAGACGTAAAATGCAAAAGTGTAAATGTAGACATTTGTAACAACCTTTATATAATACACCCAACCACTATATTTTGATAGTAATAGTAGGATGATTTGATTTATCTACAATATCCAGAGTATTCTTCCAGAGGTTAAATTGTAAAGGTATTGAAAAATGTGTTGTACTTTGGAGACTGTTTTTGAATAATATCAGTCGTGAAAAATTTGTTGGCCGGCGCTAATTTAAATTATTTACACAAGAACTTACCTTGTTATATTGCAGCCATTAGCGTAGAGAGTGTAGGTAAGTATATGTAACATCTTAGAATAATATAATTGTTAGATAAATGATGATGTTACATTACTTTAAACCAAACAATCACCATCCATAAATCCTTGAATAGTACAGTCATGAGTATATATAACTCCGCTATAATACACTAATAATCATACCACAATGAATGATGTTCTAGATTTGCAGACTGTCTTGAAAGTTGTTGGAATGATTTTGAAATGTTTTAACCCCGCTACAATGGATGTGGTACTTCAATCTGTCCTAATATTGAAAACGAATAGAAGCCTAGGAGGGTGGGCAAGCAAGGAAACGCCCGTGTATACTTTCGTCGCATGTCCTTGTTGCATTGCTCTACAAGACAGAAGAGACATCGCTAAGAGAGCGGAGAGGAAGCAAAGAGGACGCAGCAGCCAGTAGAACGCTTCTGGTGATACGTGGAGTGCCGCTAGAGTCCTTACTGTTTAAGCTGTTCTCTTTCACGCGGCTGCGATAGAAGGTCGAAACAAGTGTGCAAAGTGAGAAGAAGGATTTGTTGGTGCCAAGGTGTGGCGGAGCCCAGTCGCGGTATTCTCCTCAAACGGCACAAGACGGCGGTTTCTCACACCAATAATATACTTTTGCCAATTATTCTGATATCTCCAATCATTGGGAAACTCTGATCAAAAATAGTGAGGGAAGATTACCCGCGGCGTCCAGAAGCCTTCAGCATATTTTCGCATTATCCAATGTCCCTTCTATATTTATCATAATAGATCACATTAACGCTCCAGCCAGCACTGGTATGTGTCATTCATTAAAAAGAAACTGCATATCCGTTCTAAACCGCCATACAAAAGGCCAGGTGGTGGGGTGCTAGTCCACACAGTATTAGCTTCTGTATCTCGTCCTGGCCTGGCGCAGATGTACCCCATGGAAGGCCGACGTGTTCTCAGGACTCCTCCTCAAGCCGATGGGATCACAGGTTAGACGTCGTTTTACAGAAACGGGACAGACCCGGATAGCAAGGTGACGAGGTGATAGCATATATTTCACTTTCCCGAAATGTTCTCCATGGAGGAGACCGGGGCGGGTGCAAGCGCGCGCACATCTTGTCAGAGGAGGGATTACTAAATCGTTGTTGTTATATTCTTTAATTGAGAAGATTGCTGGCCAGTTGGCTTCTACGCATGTCTCTGCCATGAGCGAGAAATAAGTGTTATTCGTCGATGGCATTATGTTCACCGCATATTTTTTCTTTATACCAAAGCCCGAAGTGACACCAAGCAGGCATTATGCACGGACGATAGGACGCCGATCGCGGATCGCATTGTTGTGAAGGGGAAAGAAGATGGGGCGGCGTGGAGTTAGTATGTTTGCCCTAATTGTGTGCACCATCACCTTTCTGCACACCATGCCGATGGTTTCTTTACGAAGATCTAGCATGAAATAGAAGGGCACAAGGTACTCTTCCAGGATACGCAACTTATACTTGACCGTGTCTAGGGCGATACACTACAGATTTTTCGAGGAAACATATTCTGGATGCGACTACGACATAACAGATTCTTCCTGAACGAGAGTGAACGAAAACAAACCAAAGCGAGAGGTATAGGAAACTGGTTGAGAGAATCGACGTCTTAGATCGATCTTCCAGTCAATGCGACAGGAACAAGTTCAGTTCAGCTGAAGTCTTCTGGTGTAGAGGATTGCTGGGAGATTTCCTAGGTTTGACCGATGGGCGACGGACCAGTTGGCTGACTCTAGCGTGCGTCGTAGAACTTAGAGAGAGGGCAATCGCTTCGGATTGTGGGAGTATGCAACGGAGAGGAAACCAACACATCTTTCCTGCCCGGGTCCACCAAATCAGGATGGTAGGAGCTTTGGTCAACACAGACATCGCTTTTCATGATTTGTAAAATTGGCGCGTACAGCAGAATAAACAAAGGGAAAAGTGCATGTGGAAATTTTCTTCTCGTAGAGTTTTTCTCCAATTACTCGTGTGTTTTTGAACACAATTTCTTGACATTGTTTACAGAACAAATTTGACTACATAAATTTTATCAAGAAAATGATCTTGCTTTAAACAGTCGATTTTCAATCAGGGGGCTTTGATGGGAGAGCATATTTTTTTTAATCCGTGTTGAGGTTAAAGGACTTACTGCTTATTAATTCACTTTTATTAACTACAAACCTTTCTTAACATTTGCGATAGGCAATTGGCTTTATTGGACTCAGCCCATCTCTGTTCTGCCAAAATTTGCCTATCATCCACGTCGTAGACCCTGTTCAGAATCTTTAAAGTAGATAACTTTATTGCATTATTATTCACAGCGACTTAGTGAACGACGAATTTTTGTCGTGTAACTAGAGGTGCTTACACCAGTATTTCATTTCTTGATTATTGGAAATGGTTATGAAACTTATGAATCAATGAATATATTTAACCCTTACTTCAGATATACTTAAAATACGTGTCCGCTATTGCACATTCTGCAATTATTTTCAATAGGATTAATATGAATTTCTTACTACTTACACTAAAGAAACAAGTATAGAATAGTTCTGAACCTATCACATATATTTGCGTGCATAGAGTAGCAGAAGAAAAAATTTGCACAGACAGTATTTCGTATTCATTTCAATCAAGTTAAAGGCCATATCTATTGCTTCTTACATCCCATTGAAATTAACAATAATATACGTAATGTGGTATCTTTTGCATATCAGTACAACATTCCTATTAATTTAATTTTAGCTTTGATTTCTTAAAGTTTTCTTCAACATTCACTCGCGAAAGAAATCGCACGACAGTTCAGCATTTCGCCACAGCAGTTTGCTCGCTCCCTCCTGATGTTCTGTGCTCCTAGGACAGGTAAAGTGTACATTATTCACAGTTACTAACAACACTTTATAATTGTGTGGGGCTAATAGATCAACAAAATTAGTGCAAACATTTAGAAATTCCCATTCCACATGAGATTAACCAAATAGCCAATTTGCAAATGACCACGACAATTTATATGCTCATCCATTAATAATTCGAAAGAAATGATATCCAAACACATCTGAAACTTTAGAATAGCTGGTCACAATGGAGATAAAATATCCCACCAATATAGCCGTAAACAGTATTCAATTCAATTTTACTTCCTCCCATCACTAAGATAAATAGTATAAATTCCAAGCACTCCATAATATGTCTTTTAAATAATTAGCGACTGCATGCTGAACACCACCTTACTGGGAAAAAACCATTAGACATCAGAGTTCAGCAAGCCACAAATCAAAAATTTCAACTGGAAACGTGATATTTTTAAAGAAAATACTAAAATGTCTGTAACGTATGTATTTAACCAGTATAAATTAATCAGTAGACATTCATAATGTAGGTGTCCCATATGGAAAATTCTGCAAATAAACAGTCAATATAACAGCAAGATCGTTGAAAAATTCTTAAGATCATACACAAAGCTCTGGTTTTTCTTCACTTCATCAGAGAAAATACAATTTAGTTATCATATTGCTATCTGCAATCACGTTTATAGACGAGCCTGCAATTAATATTAAAGAGAAATTAACTGGGTATTTAAAATACAGAAAGCAAATCAATAAAGATTTTCGTTAATGCATTTGAACATATTCAGCAATTATAAAAATCAATTTTAGATGAGTTCTGTCCAGAAGTAGGTTAGTGTTCGTAGTGATTGATGAAGTTGGATTGTAGGCAGAAAATGGGAAATGTTAAGTTGAGATTAGTGAATTTGTAATTCATCCAGCTATACAAACAAGGTACATCCGTAAAATAAATAAGGCGTTGCATTGCAACATATTGGTTATTTCAGAGAGCTTTGATGGTTGGAAAATCATCAGATTCCAACTGGTCTGCTGTTTGGAAGTAAAAATATTACATACTCGGTATTATTTTATTATTATTATTAATTATATTATTATTATTATATATTATTATTTTATTAATAAATTAAACAAGACAAAGACCTTAAATATTTGCAATTATCATCACTGATTCTACATTACATCTGTAGTATTTTCAGTAGTATTTTCAAATTTTTCAGACGCCATTAATATTTCTAAAACAAAACAAGAACACTTTATGAGGGTTGGCGTAAAAGTGAAACTTTTTCCTAGGGCTTATGTTGTACAAAACATTCTTGTCATTGTACTAGAGAGAGATTTTATAAAACAACTTATCCACTTAACACGCAGGGGTGGCAGGTGACATTGGACGGCGTTGCGGAGAAGGGGTAAAAGCGAGAGGGGTGCGATGTTGCTCCGGCAAGGAAGGGTCCTGGTGGGGCTCCCATCTACGTCAAAGTTTTTGCTTCATTCTTGACAGCGTATGCCTGTCTGCTGATTTCTTTGACTATCTTCGATGCAGCATCCCTGATAAGGTGGAGATACCCTTAGAGCGGCGAATCAAAGTGAGACCGCGCCCGGAAGAAAGTTGTCGACGGTAACCGCTGCGCGATAATGCCAAGTCTAAGAATATATGAACAGAATAACGTGGCTGACGATGACAAAACATAAGTGAAAGATATGTGTGTAGTGAACCAAATTATAACCTCAGTGAGGAGTTAATTAACCTCCAGAAAGAAGTATAATTTTATATACAGTTTAATTCTGTAACAAAAGAAGGTGAGAAGTGCTATATAAGTATCTTATATAGAATTTTGTTGTATTTTAGAAGAATTGATTATGAACAGTTATTACCGTTTTCGATGATCGACTGTAGAGCTTCTTTCTGTTTTTCTGCTTGTGGCGGTCTGCCAAATTGCCGTTGCTGTGTATGCCGTGGGAGGGTGGTTTCTCTACGTGTGTTTTGGCCAGGGGATTCTGATCCTCCTTCCGGCGAAGTAAGGTTGCCTCGCTTGAGGATGACTTCTCAATGTATCAACGAGGCAGACAATGTTATCAGCAGAGACAGAAACAGGCATAGTTGAACAGTGCGGTCCAGATTTCATGAAAGGCACGCTTCACCATGTCTGAAAATCCATTAATTTTTTTATGAATTGCTTTGACTGTTTGTTAAGGATTACCAGGATGCGTCAACTACTGAGGTCATTGTCACGTAAAGTGTAGTGCAGTCTTTTTGATCGTGAGGTGTGTCGATCTTACCCGCTCTTTGTGGGAGAGATATGAGCGTCTCCTAGAGGTTGAGAATAGGGCAAGGAAGAGGAAGGAAAGATACGCGAGTCGTGGCTCGTTTGTAGGGTATCGCATTCGGCATTGGCGCTGGGATTGATAGGAGAAACCTGGAAAAATAGCGATAGAGCAGCGACGCTGAATTCTCTGACAGCGACTGAATCTGACCAGCTGACAAGCAAGTGTGAGATGCTGCCCATGGAACTAACGTAGGACTCACCGCCACTGCGTGGTCAGTTTGATTGCACTTTGCACAATCGGTCTCCGGTCTGACAAATTGAAGTGGTTAGAAAATATAATGTAGAGTAACTGAAAATAAATCGAAGTCAATAAATATAGGGAGTAAAGATTCTTTTAAATTAATGTCTTATTAAAATGTTTTTAATTTTTTTAAGAATTGCGTATTTTAATGGTTGTAAACTATGAAAATGTTAATTTTTTGTAGAAATCACTGAATTAGTTTCACATTTTGAATATCTTTTTTATCCATAAGCTAATTTTATGTGTATGTTTGTGTGTTTCAGGGAAAGGAAATGAACCAGTGATATTGGGTCTTCGAGAAATATCACTTCAAGATAGTGCGATGGATAATGAAAGAGGGAATGTATGAAAGGTAATTTACCACATACAGCTGAAAACTTAAGATTAATCGACAGGGATACTACATTGGGAATGTATTGGATTCCTATGTATACATAACACACATTAAAATGTGAATTAAACATGAAAAACATTTTTCAACTACAGGATCGGCAATGCTTGACTTTGAAAGTATTACCCTAAAGATGCTGGTGAAGTAACTGTTATTACGTTTTTCACTTGGACTGCTAAAGTTCTAATAGATGAAGATATTCTCGGATTCACGGGTTTATTCATGTCCCTGGATTGGACTTGTTTGTGAGATCCTATAGTTGAAATGTTTTTTCCTAATTTGGGGGTTTCACTATTTGAACAAACTGATTTAATGTAAAGATAACGTTCATGTAATAATTCCGACGATAATTTCCATTGCAGGGAATAATATCTTGATAACGCAACGACACGCAGCTTAATACTTGACGCTGGGTGGTTGCGCCCAGATATTACTGGCAGTGTGCTTGCGTCAAACGCAATAAAATTATCATTAGCAATACCTCTATGTCCCACTTAATTCAAACACTCTTTTAAACGCTTTCTAATACTAATAAGAGCAAAATGTGAAACTTTAAGCTATATCTTTGGGTTTGTTTTTTCAAAACACCTATACTAAAAAAATTAAAAATAAAAAAAAAAAGACAAAAAAAAAAAAAATCAAAAAAATTAAATAAATATATAAAATATATAAATTATATAAATATATACATATATAAATATATAAAGAAAGAAAGTACATGTAGATGCAAAAACCAACCAAGAATATAGCTAAGTTTTCCAACATTTTTGCTCTTATTAGTATTACAGAAAGCGTTTAAAAGAGTGGGTTTGAATTAAGTGGGGGACATATAGAGGTATTGCTAATGATAAATTTATGCGTTTGGACGCAAGGCCAACGGCAGCAATATCTGCGCCAAACCCACCGCAGCGGTCAAGTATTAAGTGGTGTCGTTGCGTACAAGAATATATGTCCTGCGAATGGGAAATATCGGTCGGAATTTTACTGACGTTATCTCTTTACAAGTAAATCAAGTTGTTCAAATAGTGAACCGCGTGCCCAAATAGAGAAAGAACAATTTCAACTATAAGGATTCTTCACAACAATGGATTCCAATCCAAGGACATCTTGAAATAAAACCCGTAACTTCCGCGAGAATATCTTTCATTCTATTAAGAACTTTAGCAAGTTGCCAAGTGAAAACGTCAATTAACAGTTACGTCACAGCCCATCGGTTTTGATGTGTAATACTTTTGCAATAGTCCCAAGCATTGGCCCGGATCCTGTAGTTTTGAATAAATGTTTTTTCATGTTAATCCACATTTATTGTGTGTGTATGCTTATACCGGAAGGAATCCCCGTAGAGTACATCCCCATGTAAGTATCTCCTGTTCGATAATCTTAGTTTTTTCAGGCGTATGTTTGTGGAAATTACCTTTGGCATACAGTTCCCTCTTTCATTTCCCATCGCACTATCATTGAAGTTATATTTCTCCTGAGACCCCCCAAATATCGACTGTATCCTTTCCTGGTCCCCTGAAACACAGAAAACATAACACATAAATTAGCTTATGATAAAAAGGAATCAAAATGTGAAACATTCCAGTGGATCCGTTTACAAAACTTAACATTTTCACCAAATTACGTTAAAACCAAAACCATTAACAATACGCAATTCTTAAATAAAAAACATTTAGTATAAGACATAATTTTAGAGAAGAAAATCTTTACTCTCCTATTATTTTTATTGACTTTCCGATTTTTTTGATTTCAACATTAACTCTACATTAATATTTTCTAACCACTTCAAATTGTCAGACGGGAGACCCTGGTGGCAAAGGTGCATCACCTGATGTCACTTGCAAGTGGGCCGAGGTCCTCACGTTTGAGTTCCGCTGGCGGCAGCCTATTCTCGATCTCGACACTAGCTTGTCAGCCTGAAAGTCAGATTCCAGGTCGCTGTCAGGAGAATTCTTAAAGCGTCGGTGCTCTGGATGGTATTGTTTTCCATGGTTTTCTCCGATCAATCCCAGGCAATGCCGAAGCCAGTTTACCCTAACAAACGAGCCACGGACCGCGCGGTGATCTTTTTCCTCGCTTCTTCCTTGCCCCCTATTCTCAACCTCTTAGGAGGACGCCATATCTCTTCCAAAGAGCGGGAGAATCGACAAAACCAAAAAAATAAAAAACAAAAAAAAAAACACAACCACCTCAACGCCAGAATCCCGCCGACGCTCACAAAAACGTGCACTAACACTTACGTGACCAAATGTGACCTCAGTAAAAGTTGGACGCATCTGGAAATCCTTTAACAAACAGCGAAACAATTTCATTAAACATATTAATGTTTCCCAGACATGGGTGGAAGCGGTTCCTTTCCTGAAATCTGGGACCGCACTGGTTCAAACTATGGCTCTTGTGGTTCTGTCCTCTGGGTGCTGAGGTAAAATTGTCTTGTGCCTCGTGATTGACATTGAGGAAGGTGTCAGTACTCAAGCGAGGCAACTCTGTACTTCGCCGAGAGGAGGATCAGATCCCTTGGGCCAAAGCACACGGAAAGAGAACCCCCTCCACGCTGCATACACAGCAAAACGGGCAATGGTCAGACCGCCACAGGCAGAAACAAAGAAGCTCTAACCGTCGACCGCGAAAACCCGTAAACGTCATTTAAATCATTCCTCTAAAAATACAACAATTCTACAATAAGATACTAATAGCACTCACTCTTTTGTTAACAGAATTTAAACAACTGCTTATTTAATGTTGGTACGTATGTAGGCTTCGGAGTAATATGCGTACTGTAGAGAAAATTAAGTATTGCTGGGAATTGTCGTTTTCAAGATTTCAATGGAAATACGCGTTTTTGGGTCCACTGATTTCGAAAAAGTGTTTTTAGAACGTCCGTCCGTTTGTGAACACCATTAGCGCCTAAACTAGGCGTAAGAATTTTTCCAAAATGGATAATTCTAGGTCGATCGGGCCCGTCCAACAGCTCAGCGATTTTGAAAACTATTCTTTAAATTTTGGGGGTATTTTCCATACAGCCCTTCAGACATTTTCATTTTTTATGGCTCCAATTTTTACTTTCCCGTGTACGTACGTATATACCGAGCAATATTTGTAGTAAATGGCAAGTTACGTAATGCAGCGGAAATCGATTTTGAGATTTCAACGGAAATACACGTTTTGGGGCCCCCTGATACCAAAAAAGTGTTTACTTTCAAAACGTCCGCCCGTCTCTTTGCCTATCTGTCCGTCCGTTTCGGTACGTGAACGACACTAGCGCCTCAACCATGTGAAGGATATTTTCCAAAATGAAGAAACCCCAGACTATTGGGTCAGAGCCAAAGTTCTGCAAGTTTGAAAAACAATCATTAGTTTTTAAAGGTTCTATACATGAAGCCCTGCGGACATTTTCAATATTTTCTCAAAAATAGCTTCATATTTTTTCCCTAAAAATTCTAAGAATAAAGTAAAATACACTTATAAATGTGGCATATGTCCGATTTTCAAGATTAACTCTGAAATTTCGAAAAATTTCAAAAGGATGAATTTTTTCGGGGACTTTCCACAACTACAAAACGGAAGATAGGGATAAAGATTTTTCTTTAATATTGAATTTGTTGTTCATAATATGTTCTTTTATTAGGGTTAAGTACAATTTTTAATATAATAGTAATTTTCACGCAATAATGAGTACAATTTTAAAAATTACGCAAAGATTTTCTCAAAAGCGGGTCCATATTTTTCTTTAAACGTTTGGTAGGGATTGTGCTAAATGCAGTCTACAAGATGACATAAACACCATATTGCTCTATACTTTTGTTTTCCCAAAAATTATAAAATGTAATTTTCTTGACTTGTCTCACACGCCGTTAATATTTACATAAGCGTTAATTTGTTCACATAATTACAATGATGAGTACACGTACCTTAATGAATGTCAAATAAAATTTCTTGATAACTCAACCATATTGTGTGAAAACTAGCTCAAAATTCCGCGTTTTCAAAAACGCTCAAATGCCATTTTCTCAAAGTCTCCAAATTTGTTCTTCAAACTTTCTTCTTCGAACGGATAGTACTAATTGTACTCTACAAAGTGACGTAAAGTTTATTTCTGGGTATTTTTTTGCTTTTTCTAAAATTACACAAATGTAATTTATTTGAAAGATATCTCATGCCGTTAATATGCACATTTCCAGCAATTTGTAAATACTATTTATATGTGAGTTAAAATGCTTTGAATGACTTCTATTGAATTTTTCGAAAACTCAAATATGTTCTGATCTGTGAATAAGTGCTTCAAATTTACAGAACGGTTTAAACGCCACTTTCTTTAAAACGGCTCCAAATTTTTGAATGAAAATTGTTCTTTAGAACGAGGTTTTACTGATCTATAATATTCATTATATAATTTTTATTTCTTTAAACTTCTTGTACAAACAGAGAGAAATACTCTTAAACGGATAGTTTTTCATGGTTAATTCTAAATTTTTGAAAATTGCAAAAGTTTGAATATTTTGATTTCTTCCAACCACAATATTCAAGATTGCGATATTTTCTTTTAAATGAGATTTGTTTTTCATAATATTAGTTTTTGAATAACACCATGTACATTATTTTGAAAAGGTTAATAGTTTTCAAGCATTTTGGTATTATATGCGGGAAATATTTAAAAAAATTTAAAAAACAAACTTTTTCCAATGAAACAAAAGTCTCACAATTTTCTATTTAAACGTTTCGTAATTATTGAGCAAAATATCCTCTCACAGATGACATAAAGGTCGTTCAGATGTGTCCATTTGTTGTTTTCTTTCGAAAAGTGCACACATGTAATTTTCTGCAATCCCTCTCACGTCATATTTAAATTTTGAAAAATCATCAAAGTTCAACGGCTTTAAATGATCTCTTGTGAAGTTTCTCGAAAACACTAACTCAAAAGCGACTCCAAATATTTTGCTTATTACTTCACCCTCCCCCTCCCAACTCCCCTAGCAACTACAGTTAAAAGCAGAAGAAAAGAAGTACATGCAAAAAATGCAAATAATGCATCATAATGTGCAATCTCTTTCAAATAAAATTCAATTTATCGAGGCAGCATTACTGTGTGATCTAGGGCAAATAGATGTTTTTTGCTTTACCAAACATTGGGTGTCTCATAATGATCTAAACACACTCCAAATTCCTAGTTTTACCTTGCAGGATCGTATTGTAGAGCGAAGGAATCGAATAAAGGCCCTGCTTATGGAGGTTCTTGTATTTACAACCAACAAAAAGTTGGTACCTGCTATTCCACGTGTTAGAGGAATTTTTTTTCTAAATTTAGCAACGGATTTAATCCACATTTTCGTTTCCAAAGCTAGGCAATAAAGAGTTTTTCTAACACAAATACCCCCTTTTCTGGCCACAATTACATTACCTTCCCTTCTCATGACAACGTCGATAGGCGAGGAAGTAAAAATAACAAAAACGAGATTTACTCAAAAACGGGTCCAAATTTTTCTTAATGCTTGTGGTATGGATAATGCTAAATGTACTCTATTAGAAGTCATAAACCGCATTTTGCCCAAATCTTTCCACTTTTTCACAAATTACAAAAACTTATCTTTTTGACTTGCCTCTCACCTTGTTATAATTTACATTATCCCGATTAGTTCGCATTTAAGCATTTGAGTGTATATGCTTTAAACAATGGGATACAAAAATTATCGAAACCCATTAAGTTTTCTGCGAAAATGAGCTCAAGATTTTGCATTTTCACACTAATTTTTCAAAACGGCACCAATTTTTTTTTCATACTTCTCGTGCGGAGAGAGCTAATTGCAGTTTAAGATGACCGTAAATTAATTTTGCTGTATTCTTTTGGTTTTTCAAAAAATATAATTTTTTAAAAATATCTCTAATGGCTCTTAATATGCATATTTTCAGCAATTTGTATACATTATTGCATTCGTGATTAGAAGCATTTCAAATAACTACAAATAACTTGAAATAAATATTTTTTTTTCGAAAATTCAATAGTTGTCTGTGACAAAGGTTCAAATTTCGCATTGAATTAATGGTTAATCGACGTTTTCGAAAAAAGAGCTCCAAATTTTTCAACGGAAATTTCCATGTATGATGGGGTTTTACTCTTCTATTACATTCTTAAAGTAATTTTTCGTTTCTGCAATTAAGAAACAAAAATTGAACAAATGAGAAAACGTGATGTTTTGAGTGGCGGTACATGGCAGCTGACAAGAAAATGCACACGACCAAAAAGATATACCCGGCCAAAAAATTAGGAAACTAACAAGTACGAGAAATTTTGTGACATTCTGTAGCACTACTAGTTACTTTCTCGTAAACGTACGTATATACGGAGTTGGTATGTAGTATAGATAAAACTATGTAGTGCTGCGGAAAATTGATTTCGAGATTTCATCGGAAATACTAGTTTTGGTGTTTCCCTGATCCCGAATTTTTTTTTTTTTTTACTTTCTCGCTACCACTCACACAGTTATGTTAATGATGCGCAAAAAAAAGGCGAATGTTCAACAGACAAACTGTTATTGACGGGTCATGATAAGTAAAAAGTGGATAAATCCAGTTGCTAAATTATGAAAAATATCCTCTAACACTTGGTCTAGCCAAAATCCATGTTTACTGTCCTTAATACCGAAAAATCGATTGAAGGTAACACGTCCGTCTGTCCGTCCGTCTAGTGCATGTGAACAACGCTAGCATCTAAAATAGGTCTTCGATGTTTTCCAAACTAAATAAACACCTGCAGATCTGCACTGAGTCCACGATCTGTGATATTGACAAGCATTCATTAATTTTGGTGGTACTTTTTATGTAGCCTTTGGGACATTTTTCAAATTTTTTCAAACAAGGCTCCAAAATTTTCCTTTACTTTTTTTTGTAAGAATAGAATAAAATACAGTTATAAAGGCGGCACGATTTTCACTGTGAAATCTAAATTTTCAAAAAATGCAAAAGTTTGAATATTTCGGCGTCTTCCTACAACTACAAAATTGAAGATAAAGGTTTCTCCTTCAAAAAAAACATTGTTCTCCATATTTAGTTTTTCTATTAAGGTCATTTAATTTTTTTAATGTAGTAGTTTTGGCACAATATTGCGTTCATGTACATGTTTTCATTGTTTGTGAAATTGTCTATTTTTGACGGGTGTGGGTTACGAACTGAACTCCATGTATAGAGCAATCTAACATACCACTAATGAGTGTGTTTTCTGTGTGCAGCTCTGTCGATGTACTTTGTGCTGACTGCTTCCTGGTTTTGGCTGTCAGCCCTGTGTGTAAACATGATGAGAGGCTTCAGGTACGAAAAATACATTCGATTGACGTAAAAATCAGAAAGAAGGAAGGAATTAGGTGCAACACTTTGAACAACTAGCTACTTGACACCTATTTCGCAGCTGTATCACATCGTATTAAATTAACGAGAAATATTAATGCCCCAGTTTAAACATTTTCAGTGACACATCAAAGAACTTGCTCAATCCCATCTACACAGCACTATCACATTTGGCATCCTAAACTGGATTTCTTGATAAAACTGACCATGATGCGAAAAAACAGCGAAATTCACTGAGCCCATTCTCCCTAGACCGCCACGCGATGCCAGTCCAGTCCAGCTCAGACATGCTCCGTTCAGTCAGGCCTCTCCAGTTCAACAAAGTCCAGTAAAGTCGAGCCCGGACAAGTCCAGTTCAGTCCAGCCCAGCCTACACCTGCGCAACCCAGACAAGTTTAATTCACTCCACTCAATCCCAGCCAGCCCTTTCCAGACCAGGCAAGTGCACTCCAGCCCAGTATTGTACAGCATAGTCCTTTTCAGCAAAGACCAGATCAGTCCAGTCCAGTCCAGTCCAGCCCAACCCAGCTCAGTTCAGTTCAGTTCAGTCCAGTCCAGTCCAGTCCAGTCTATCCCAGGTCAGTCCAGCCCAGTCCTGACCAGTCAAGTCTAGCCCAGACCTTCCCAGTGCAGCTCACTTCAGCTCAGTAGAGACCAGCCGAGTCCTGTCCAGTCCAGCCTAGGCTAGACTGACCAGTCCAAACCATTCCTGTCCAGCTCTATCGTCCTGCTCAGGGAAGGCGGCCAGTCCCGTTTCCTCCTCACCTCGC
>BOPP01000522.1:77254-109870 GCA_017312745.1 Gryllus bimaculatus | reverse complement strand
AAAATTCATTTGTTATACTGAGGAAAGAAATTCAGACTGAGCCCTTAGAGGTTTCACCAGCCTGAAGCTATCATCCTATGTGTTTTTAACGATAAATAAAGTGGGACGAAACAAAAACAAAAATTCTCAATGTTACTATTAAAATTAAATACACTTTCAGACTGAGCCCAAAGGTTCCACCAGCCTGAGGCCTATCGTAGAAAACATGATGAAGATAAATTAGAAATTACTAAACTATAGCATAAATAAAAATTTATGATACTATTTGCATATTGAAAATACGTGGCTGAGCCTTGAAGGTTTCATCAGCCTCAAACCTATATAAGAATTTAGACAATTACAAAAGAAAAAGTTACTAACCTAGACAGGGAAATACAACATATATTTCTCCTCCTTTGTTAAATAAAACACATTGAGCATAATAAGGTACCATCAGACTGAGACCTATTCTAACTCAGTTACAATCTTAAATATTTAATTTTACTTCACATATTGTAAAAAAAAACTACTTAATAATGAATGATTATATTCGAACAAAAAATTAGCACCTTGCCTCCATTGCCCCACCAACTTCACTATTATTATGATAATTCTTAACAATTAATAATACTATACTAACCTTAAAGCAATATATTAAAAAAAATTATTTGTGTATACTGAAGGAAAGAAATTCAGACTGAGCCCTTATAGGTTTCACCAGCCTGAAGCCTATCATCTATAGATTTTAACAATAAATAAGAGGACGAAAAAAAACAAATATTCTCAATTTTACTATAAATTAAAATACCCTTTCAGACTGAGCCCTCAAAGGTTCCACCAGCCTGAACCTATCGTAGAAAACTGATGAAATAAATTAGAAATTACTAAACTGTAGCAATAAATAAAAATTATTGAACTATTTGCAGATTGAAAATACGTGGCTGAGCCCTTGAAGGTTTCATCAGCCCAAACCTTAGTAAGAATTAAGACAAATAAAAAAAAAAGTTACTAACCTAGACAGTGAAATACAACATATATTCTCCTCCTTTGTTAAATAAAACACATTGAGCATAATAAGGTACCATCAGACTGAGACCTATTCTAACTCAGTTACAATCTTAAATATTTAATTTACCTTCACATATTGTAAAAAAAACTACTTAATAATGATATGAATATTCGAACAAAAAATTAGCACCTTGCCTACCCCATGCCCACCAACTTCACTACTATTATGATAATATCTTAACAACTTAATAATACTATACTAACCTAAAGCAATATATTAAAAAAATTTATTTGTATACTGAAGGAAAGAAATTCAGACTGAGCCCTTATAGGTTCACCAGCCTGAAGCCTATTTCTATAGAGTTTTAACAATAAATAAAGAGGGACGATGAAAACAAATATCTCAATTTTACTATGACAATTAAATATACCCTTTCAGACTTGAGCCCTCAAAGTTCCACCAGCCTGACACCTATCGTAGAAAACATGCAGATGAACATAAGATTAGAAATTACCTAAACTGTAGCAATAAATAAAAATATGACACTATTTGCAGATTCTGAAAATACGTGCTGAGCCTTTGAAGGTTTCATCAGCCCAAACTTTAGTAAGAATTAAGAAAAATAAAAAAAGAAAAAAATACTAACCTAGACAGAGGAAATACAACAATACATCACGCCTCGTTTGTTACATAAAACACACTGAGCCCACTGAGTTACCATCAGACTGAGAACCTATCCTACACAGTTACTCTCTTAAATATTTAATTTACCTTTCACATTATGTAAAAAAAAACTACCTAATAATGAATGACATATTGTACAAAAAAAATTACCCACTTGCCCCCAATGTCTCACCAACTTTACTACTATTATGATAATAACTTAAACCATTAATAATACTATACTAACCTTAAAGCAGATATACTAAAAAAATTCATTTGTTACTGTAGAAAAGAATTCAGACTGAGCCCTTATAGTTTCACCAGCCTGAGGCCTATCGTAGAAAACATGATGAAGATAAATTAGAAAATTACTAAACTATAGCAATAAATAAAAATTATGATACTATTTGCATATTTGAATACGTGGCTGAGCCATGAAGGTTTCATCCAGACTCCAAACCTATAGTAAGAATTTAGACAATTACAAAAGAAATTGTTACTAACCTAGACAGAGGAAATACAACAATATATCTCGCCTCGTTTGTTAAATAAAACACATTGAGCCCACTGAGGTACCATCAGACTGAGACCTATCCTAACACAGTTACTCTCAAAAATATTTAATTTTACCTTCACTTATTGTAAAAAAACTACCTTATAATGAATGATATATTGTAGCAAAAAAATTAGCAACTTGCCCCCCAATGCCTCACCAACTTTACTACTATTATGATAATAACCTAAACATTAATAATACTATACTAACCTAAAGCAATATTTTAAAAAGTTCATTTGTATATTGAAAGAAAGAAATTCAGACTGAGCTCTTATAGGTTTCAACAGCCTGAGGCCTCCCTTATGTAGTGTTTTAACGATAAATAAAGAGGTAGTAAACAAAAAAAAAAGTTATCAATGTTACTATTAAATTAAATATACACTTTCACACTGAGCCCTCAAAAGTTCCACCAGCCTAAGACGTATTATTGAAAACGTGATAAAGATAAATTAGAAATTACTAAACTCTAGCAATAAAAAAATTATGATTCTATTTCCATACCTGTAAATACATGGCTGAGTCCTTGAAGGTTTAATCAGCCTCAGACCTATTGTATGAATTTCTACAATTACAAAAGGAAAAGTTACTAACCTTAAAAAAAGAGGATATAACACCAATATATCTCACCTCGTTTGTTAAATAAAACACATTGACCCCTCTGAAGTACCATCAGAATGAGCCCTATCCTAACATAGTTATTCTCTTACATATTTAATTCTAGCTTTGCAAATTGTAATAAACTATTACATTACAATGTATTACATATTCTAACTAAAAAATTAGCGACTGGGCCCTCCAAGGTCTCAGCGACTTTACAACTATTATGATAATAAATTAAACATTAAATATACTATACCAAACTAAAGTTTAATATTAAAATTTTTATTCGTATACTGAAGGATAGAAATTCAGACTGAGTCCTTTAAGTTTTCAACAGCCTGAGGCCTTAGTGTCTATAGTGTTTTAAGAATTAATAAAGAGTTACAAAACTAAAAGAAAAGTTACCAATGTTCCTATTAAATGAAATTTACACTTTCAGACTGAGCCCTCAAAGGTTCCACCAGCCTGTGACCTATCGTTGAAAACATGATAAAGATAAATTAGAAATCACGAAAGTAAAGCTTTAAATAAAATTGATGATTTTATTTCCATATCTGAAAATACATGGGTGAACCTTTAAAGTTTTCGTCAGCCTCAGACCTATTGAATGATTTTATGCAATTACAAAAGGAAAAGGTACTAACCTAGAAAGGGGAAATAACTACAATATATCTGACCTCATTTGTTAAATAAAAACATTGTGCCATCTTTGTTACCAACAGACTGAGCCCTATCCTAACACAGTTATTCTCTTATATATTTCGTCTACTTTCACATATTGTAATAAACTGTTACCTAATAATATATTACACATTTTAACTAAAAAATTAGCAACTGGTCCCTCCCAAGTCTTACACACTTTACTACTATTATGATAATAACTCACACATTAAATATTCTATACTAAACTAAAGCAAAATATTTAAAAAATGCATTTGTATACTGAAGGATGAAAATTCAAGCAGTGCGCTTATAGGTTTTACAAGACTGAAGCCTATCTTCTATAGTGTTGTAAGGATAAAAATGAGGTACAAAACAAAAACAAAAGTTATCAATGTTTGTATGATATGAATTTTACACTTTCAAACTGAGCCTTCAAAGTTTCCACCAGCCTGAAACCTTTCGTTAAAAACATGTTAATGATAAATTAGAAATCACTTAACTAAAGCAATAAATAAAAATTATGATTCTATTTCTATATCTGAAACTACATGGCTGAGCTTTTGAAGGTTTCATCAGCCTCAGACTACTTTTATGATATTATACAATTACAAAAGTAATAGTTACTAACATAGAAAGAGGATATAACACCAATATATCTCAACTCGTATTTAAAATAAAACACATTGAGCCCTCTGAGGTACTAACAGACTGAGCGCCAATTTAACGCAGTAGTCTCTTAAATATTTAATTCTATCATCACATATTGTAATAAATTTTTACCTGATAATGTATTATATATTTTAACTAAAAAGTAGCATTTGTGTCCACCCAGGTCTCATCGACATTATACTATTATGATAATAATTTAATCAATAAATATACTATACTAAAACAAAATATTAAAAAATTCCCTTATATACTGAAGTCAAAAATATCAGACTGGGCCCTTATAGGTGTCACGTGCCTGAGTCCTAGCGTCGAAACATGTTAAGGATAAATTAGAAATCATTTAACTGAAGAGAATTATATTTTTTATTATATATCAATATCTCAAAATTCTAAGGTTGTGCCCGTGAAGGTTTCGTCAGCCTCACGTTTTATGTTAAATAAACTAGACTGAGCCTTTGTACAATCAATCTGAGACCTACTTTAAAAAACAAGTTAATCTGACTAATGTAATTATAACATACACTATGATTAGATTGAACGTAAAAGGTGTCAGTACCATAATACCTAAATGGCAAATTGTTAAGCCTAAATATTAGGTATATAAAAATTTTAATGTGTTAAAAAAATTATTGTGAATTAATATTTATTTGAATGAATTTACTCATTAAAGGAAAACTAAAATATCTGATCTTAAGAGCCTGAGACCTATCATTGAAAATATTTTATGCCCAAATTATGGAATTGGTCAATTACTAAACAATTTTTTTCTTCCTGGGGCTTTTTTCAAGGGATGCTAATTTCAACTATCTGCTCTGGGTACCCACACTGACTCTCACGGGGTACATATTATCCTGTTTACAAATGTAGGTTTCTCGGTCTGTGGTGAGCAGGCTCGCAAAAACGTCTATAACAATACAAGTACATGAAAGACAAGGGAAAACCATGCCCATGCTTCAGTCCATGACTAAGGTGGGATTCAAATCCATGACTCTTTGGACCAAGACACTGGGTCGGTTCATACTCGAGCTACCTCGGCCATCCAGGTAGACTACTAAAATAAAGCTAATAACAAAATATATAACTTACCTAAATATGATAACCAACTGAGAGTGAGGTCTTAAAGACATCAACTACCTGCGACTTCTCTTATTAAATATTTCAACCAAAATAATAAAACTGATGTCTTCCAGAAGGTGAATGCATAATTACAGACAATTTTTGAAATAAACATAGCAAAGTGGAGACTGTGCACTGATAGGTCTTTTTCTGATGCTACAAAATTGTATACTTACAATGAATTATATTCCATAAAATATTATAAGGCAATAAAAATTGAAATTGATCTATACCTAAGTGAGAATGAAAGTGAAAGTGAGAATGAAAATAATTGATAGACATAATAAAATTTGCAAATTGAAGACAATGCCCTCAAAGGTATCAAATGTGTCATACGTTACAAAATATTATATTATAAATGAAGGAAATGAATAACTAAAAATGTATGAATATCATCAAAATAGGAATTTGTATAATTAAACAAACAAATTGTAGACTGTGTACACAATGGCATCAATAGCCAGTGTGCATCTCTTTTAAATATTATAGGACAATAAATAAAAGAGTTAAATAATCACATAATTAAATAAAAAATGGTAGAATGTTCCCTCCAATATGAAGACAGCTTGAGTTTTACCCTTTAAAAGTATCAGGCCATAAAGTAAACTAAACTAAATTTTACTAAACCAGAAGAAATAATTACTTAAAAATGATCTGACATTATTGTATCACATATTAAACTGTGGTTCCAATTGTACCAAGTCTGTGTGCCCCCCCTCTCCTCTTGCCCCCCCCCCCTTTTTTTCCCCCTTCGTAAAACACTTTAATAAAATCACAATAATATTCTGCTTTAACTTACCTGATTAACAGTATTTATCTAAAATAATATTTGCAGGGAATCATAAAGCACTAATTTCTTCACACACTGAGCTTCGCAAGGTACAGTTATCACAAATGCAGATATTTCTTTGTTTCACTTATATTGATATGTACAACTGAAATTAATGATGCAGTATGAAACCTTAATAATAGCACATAGGTATTCTTTCTTTGAAGTTACTCTTGAATGGTATCGTGATTTTGTCGAAGGTATTGAAAAAAGGCTGTAAAATTTTGTTTTTTTTTTAATAATAAATATATCTTCTGGGTTTTTTTTATTTATCTTATTTTAGGCTGTTACCAAGAATAATCCATGCTGATAATTTTATTTATATCATTAATTTATGTGCATCATTCATGTTTTTACAATTTTGTTAATTTCCTTGTTTTTATAGTCCATGACGTATAGGGCCTACAAGCCTGAGGATGAAATATCATGTTACTTGAAAATGTTGCTATGGATTTATTGGTAGGCCTATTTGAAATAAATATTAATTAATTTCAAAAAAATATTATTCAGTTTTAATATTGGCTGTCTATAATCCTACAGACCATGTCAATTAAGTATTAAGATTATTTACTTGCAATATTTTCGTAAGTGAAGCAATGTTTGGAAAAAAATCCATAATTGATGCATTGCCTCCACTACATCCTCGACGTTAAACTAAACGCCTTAAGAATTTCGAATTCTCAATAAAAAAAAGTGCGGAAACGCTAATTACTAAATAGAAAATGGCCGTTTTGTGTCGCAGCATTACAATTCTCCCTCCATCATACGTAAATAATTATATTAGTATAACTTCCCAACAATTGAGACGAAATGGCCATGTCTTGAGAAAAAACAATCGTTTATAGTTAAGTGCTTACATTTTTAATGATTTAAATAGAAATATGTACAGTACCTACGAGTACTTGGAAAATGTATAAATGAAAGTACAATGTAATATGTGTAATAATGTAGTAATGCAATATTCAAGTAAAGCGGTGTTTGAATTAAATAAATGAGGTTTTCTACACAAGGAAAGCCAGGAGTGACGCATAAAACGAAATTGGATTGTAAGGGTACAAAAGGGAATGCCAGTTCTCCCGCGGAAGTAGGCCGCGGGAGTAGAATACAACCGGAAGTAGAATACAACGTAAAGAAAAGAAATACTTAATAGAATCAAAAATAATATTTCTCGCAGTATTCGTACAGCATTCTTAATCAGTAATCAACAGGTGATGCATGATGATAATAAAGACGTAATATATAATATTCGAATTTGTCAATGATAACGTTTTTCTATACATACCATATGTACAGTGAGTTTGATTCTTCTAACCCGGGAAATATCCAAGCCAAAATGCACCTGCCACTTCGCTTCTCATTCATACGTTCATCAATTAAAAACAAATCATGTACAATCACGCGATCACAACTTCAAATAAGGACATGTGGATAGTGAATTCTAATTATTAGTTGGAAATTCAAATTGTCACATCATAAAAATTACTGTATTTGCAAGGTCGTCCAACTACTCCCAGGCATTTCAAATCGTGTAGAGTAAAACAAAGACGTTGGCAACAAATTGAAAATCCCAAAATGTGGGTTCGAATAAGTAAACAGGGTATACGATCGTTATTAGTACAATCGTATTCAACTTCTACAAGCAAGAACATGAACGTAGACTGGGCAAAAATATATCAAAATATAGAAATAAAAATAATCAATCACATAATAATATGAGTCCATGTAAATTCGATTAAACATATGAAATAATTTTAAAGCGTCACAATGGTGCAACAATGAAACATGTATGATAGCGTTCCATCACACATTACTCGGAAACGAATATAAGGACGTTAAGAAAAAGAAAATGTACACTAACAAAGAACATTTTTTGTTCACATTTACTTACTTTCAGGTCAACTCTGATATCAAACCATACCAACGAACAAATCATGTAATTCGTTAAGTTCATTGGTAATAATTGTTAAAGAATGTAGTAATACGTTCTTTAAGATGTATTGTTGCCATCGTTAGCAATTATTTGCCCGTTTATCCAGAACATACCAGAGAAACGTAAAAAAGCATAAATACTAACATAGGTTCTCGCAGGAACCTGCTCCTTCCATTCTCTGATCCTTCACTGAATGACGGTTGCCAATCACACGACAGGTGTTGAAATCAAGGCAGGTGTTGGCGCTCACTTAACGAATTTTTGGCGCTCATTTCACGATTTTTTAAATTGAAGCAATTCTAAAGAAATAAGCGCGATGAAAAATATTTTATATTTGTTTTAATAGTAATTTCAGTTTTTTCTTCAAAACAATCTTGCAACAATTGATTTTAATTTAAATAATATGCAGGTGAAACAGAAACAAGTGAACGGGGTTTGCTATTCTTGCCGCTAATATATTGCCTCTAGAACGTTCCCAACAGTAAAAATGGCCGGAGAAAATCGGGAAATTATGAAGCAAAAAATGAATTTCGGAGGAAAAAAATCACTCCTGTTTTAAAATGGTATATTGTGCAGAAAAGTCGAACATATTTACCCTAATAGTATAAAAACACTAATAAATTGATTATTTCGTGAAATAGAGTGCAAAATAGTAGTGCGTTGACAAACGCAGAACCACACGAAAAATACATGAACGTAAAAATATTATTTAGTATTTATTGTTTTCTCTTGGCTTATCAATTCGTAAGAATAATTCAATACAGAAGTAGGTACTTCATTTCCATGCCAACTAATTCTAAAGGAACATGTCAGAAGTGTTTGGAAATCTGTTTAATTTCCACATCACTTAGTTGACAATAACTGAAGTTACTTGTACGGGAGTTAATAGAACATTCTGAAATCAATTTTAACAGGTAGTATTTGAATTTCCAGATTACTACCTTCGTGAAAACGAGATACGCTCTAACAACTGATTACAAATCATGTTCAGCTGCATTGTAGATTATTTATCAGAAATTTATAAGACAGGCTTGGTTGTGTTTGTCACTCACGAGGGATTTACTGGTACCTGAAATGATGAATGAAACCGAGAGAACCAGCGAGGCGATATAACTGTGGTTTGTTTTCGAAAAAATAAAGTTTGCAGAATCCATTTCTATCCGTAGTTGCCTATGCATAATTTGCTTTTGGCGGAGCATAAATTGCTTGCACCAATTTTACAAGCAACTGATTATTGGTGACGTTTGTGTTCACCCACAAACATTTTAATAATGAAAATAAGAATAATAAAGTGGCATTAAACAATTAAAATCGGTACACAAATTGAAGTTAAAAGTAAATTATTTTCTGCAGCATAACTGTTTCAATACCATTAGAGATTATATTGATCATCATAGAGAAAATAATGTTTATTTTAACAAAAAAATGATGTACACTGAAGAACCACCTGGTGCAGCTATGCGTATTGAAATAAAGATATTTGGAACCAGAATACGGCACTCCGGTCGGCAGCGACTGTTATAAAACAACCAGAGTCTATCACTGTTGTTAGATCGGTTACTGCTGCTACAATGGCAGGTTATCACTATTTATGAGTTTGAACGTGATGTTATAGTCAGCGCAAGAGAGATAAGGCATAGATCTACGAGGTCGTGATGAAATTTGGATTTTTCCTTTCGACTACTTCACGAAAGTACCGTGAATATCGGGAAATCGGTAAAACATCAAACCTCCGGCATTGCTGCCTCCGCAAAAAGATCGTGCAAGAACGGTACCGTTGATAACTGAGGAGAATCATTCATTATATGCGGCAGAAGCAACCCTTCCCCAAATTGCTGCAGATTTCAGTGCTGGGCAATCAACAAGTATCATCATGCGAACCATTCAAGAGACATTATCGATGTGGGGTTTAGGAACCCAAGACCCACTCGTGTACTATTCTATACAAAGATTTACGCCTCGCCTGGACCTGAAAACACCGACCATTAGGGACTATATTGGCCATCAAAAAGAAAAATAATGTTTATTTTAACAAAACAATGATGTATACTGAAGAACCACCTGGTACAGCTAAGCGTATTGAAATAAAGAGATTTGGAACCAATCAGAATACGGAATTAATATTGGACTGTTGCCTGTTGTGACGAGTCGCGTTTCACATTGTTTTGAGCGAACGGACGTATACGAATATGGAGACAACTTCATGAATCCATGGACCCTGCATATCAACAGGGGAATGTTGAAGCTGGTGGAGGCGTGTGATGGTATGGGGCGTGTGCAGTTGTAGTGATATGGGACACCTGATACGTCTAGATACGACTCTGGCAGGTGACACGTACGTAAGCATCCTGTCTGATCACCTGCGCCCATTCATGTCCATGGTGCATTCCCACGTGCTTGGGCAATTACAGCAGGGCAATGAGACAGATCACACGTTCAGAATTGCTACAAATTGGCTTCAGGAACACTCATCTGAATTTAAACACTCCCACTGGCCACCAAAACCCAGACATTAACATTATTGAGCATACCTGGGATGGCTGTTCAGAAGAGAATTCAACCCCCTCGCACTCTCACGAGTACATGGACAGCCCTGCAGGATTCATGGTGTCAGTTACCTCCAGCACTACTTCAGATATTAGACGAGTCCATGCCACTTCGTGTTGCGGTATTTCTGCGTGCTCGCGGGGGCTCTACTCGATTTTAGACAGGTGTACCAGTTATTTTTCCTCTTCAGTGTATAATGAATTAGTTTACATTTGTATTAAATAATTTTAAAAAACACCTAATATTTCTGTAAACTTCAGTTTCTGAGTCAATGATCCTCATGTCGATCAGGTTTTTGCCCAGTTTCACTGATCTATTGAGCAAATGCTGAGATGGCTACTTGTTTTGCTTCTGAGGATAAATATAGCTTCGCTGTGCTTAAGTTTTGTAGAGCTCTCCTTTTGCTTGTAGTGTTAGGAGTAGAACTGGGTGTGAGTTACTATTTTGTAAGTAATGAAGAAAAATCAAATCTGTAGTTCGTTTACCGATGCAAATATGTTTCCCAAAACTCGGGAAAGAAAATATCTAGTTTTTCAAATGTTGCTTATCTCGCGCTTTTTTAAGTTTTATAATTTATTAGTTTCTTTTATTTTTATACTTTTATTCATCTTTCAGCTCTTTACAATTAAAATGTTGGGAAGGGATTCTGGGGTTCAAGGAAACGTGCGCAGATGATCTTTTCCCCATCAGTCACATACAATTTTTATTGTTTTTTGACTCAATAAAAAAGTTTTGGGGGAGGGGGTTGTTGGGGTTTTCGATTACTTTGTAAAATATTTCTTGTGTGAAACAAAAGCCAAATATAGCTTTCTATGATTATTGCAGGTATATTTATTCAAATATAAATAACTATTTATTTATTTAATAGGTAATTATTACAGACAAAATTAGCTTACTTGATCCTATGCTGGCTCCGGCGATAGGCCTTTAAGCCATTACAATACCTACATCCTTCGCGTTCTAATCTTTCGAATTCTGGTATTCACCCAAATGTTCTCTCCATGCCATCAAGCGCGGAAAAGAGACCATAAGGTACGGCTCAGGAAAAACCCCTGAAAGAAAAACCTGCCGTCAGAAGCCGAGTACATTCTAATCTATCCGACGTTTATTTTAGCTATTTTTATTTTCTGGCGCGGGCGTCCCGCTTGTCTCCTTCCAGTGCATGGCCTCCTCAGCACCTGAAATCAAACAGCGCCACAGAAGATCGTCCGCACCAACGCCTCTGCGCCTTATATTTTCGATCCCCCTTACCTTCCCCCCCTAATGTGCTATTACTATGCCAGTTTATTTTATTTATTATATTAAATTTTACTTACCAATTAAACTATGACTTATGACTTATTTTTAACTGTTATACTTAGCTTAACATAAAATTACTGATTAACTTACATATTGTTAGCTTATTGACTTATTTATTTTCTCTCCAGTCTAGGGCTCCGCTCAAGCTAACCGGTGCTGTTTTCCCACTCCCTAATTTCAGTTTCCCTAATGTCGCGAACCTTTCTAAAAATGTTCCTAATTCTTCGATGAATTTAGACCTTTTATCACCTAAAATTTTTGGGCGAGCGTTTACGTTCTCTGTTTAGAAAGTAGTAATTCTCATTCCCATCCATTTTTTCCTCCATGTTCGTTGCACAGCCAAATAAGAGTATGTGGATCCAGTCTTCCCTATCACCGCAAGCACACAGATGCCATTACCACTTGCGTCCTTTAGTCTACGCATGCATCCATCCCAACGCGCTGAACCAAGCGTATCCCCCTCTTGCGTCCTTTCCGAGAGTATGAACGTAACCTTCGCAACCCCATAAACGGACTCGCATGAATTTGAGCTACTAGCGAACGTTTTTTCAGCCGTTGCTGCCCAGATCTCTTGCCTTTAATATCCGCAAGTCTATTGGAACTCAGCCGTTCTATTTCACGGGTTCCCCTATCTCCCACCATATCCGGAGAGACGTCTCCCAACCCTGCGCGCTCTAAGTAGCCGTTTAACTTTGTACGCCCAGTAGCGATGGTTGCTTCCCTGCCATTGCACTTCTTAAAGCACCTATGTATGAGTGTGTCAGCCTGCTCCATCTGCTAATTTAATCCAAAGTTTAATAGATTTCATTTAAAAATCTCTCCAAATTCCTATACTTCCGACCTGCTCTTTAAGACTCCGGCATTGACTGCGCATTAGAAACTCCTAGAATTAATTTGAAATAATCTGTTTCGATACTTTCTAGTCGAATCTATCCTATCCACTCTCCCAGATTTCTGCCCCATAGTTCATAGCTGGGAGAACTAACGATTTGAACATTGTATCGCATACTTTTACCGGCAATTCCGGAACCCTGCGCATTGCGCAAACGATTTCTTTGGAGGCAATTCTTCCTTTGCTGTGAGCCGTCGGTATGTGATTATTCCATCCCCCATTCATGGAAATTTTGCACCAAGATATGTGAATGTTTGACGCGGTTCAATGTCTTCCCTAGCGTAGTACATTTCTCTTTGCTACCCCAGATAAACCCATTTTTGAAGACTACTACTTTCGTTTTTTGAATGTTTACTTTTAGTCCCATGTCTCACTATACCGTTCTAGAATATTTAAACTCTTCTGTAAGCCCTCAATCGTCTCCGAACATAAGACTAAATCATCAAGCATATAGTAGTCGGAATTTTCAAGCCATCAATTACCGGGGCCGCTGTATCCGCTTCCTGTACCCACGTCAATAAATCGTTTATAAAACAAGATAAACAGCAGCGGTGAAAGAGGACACCCCTGTCTTAACTCTATTGTCGATTTTATTTTTTGCGTTATACTTCCGTCACCGCACCTCACGCAGAAATTTACTTAATAATTAATATAATTTATAAATAACTAAGAATAGTAAGAACACTTACAGGTGCGTTAGAGCATTTCAATGAATTTCCTCGTTTAAAATTTAGCGGTTATTTGTCATCACTAAAGATGAGTGGAAGAGGGCAATACATTTGATCAAAAGGAACACAGCGTATACAGGGAGAGAGGAGGTTGACGAACTTTAGCCGGACGTAGGTCGGCTATTTCGGACTTTAGCCAGATATCTGTCAGCTATGGACTTAAGCCAAAAGTACACCGTCTAGAGAGAGAGAGGGAGAGAGGGGGGATGTAGGCAGAATATTTCGGACTTTATCCCAGTAGGCCGGATATTTCTGACTTAATCCCAGTAGCCAAGCTATTTTGGACTGCACCAGGCAAATGGACTTAAGACGGATATATTCTGGTTATTTCGGACTTTAAAGTAGGCAGTCTATTTCAAACTTTAGCTGGAAATCTTGGAGCTATTTCGGAATTAAGCTGGAATCTTACTGCTATTTTGGACTTTGACCGAAAACATCCGGCTATTTCGGACTTCAACCGGAAACCATTCGGATATTTAGGAATTAGCCGAAAAATGGCGGCTGTTTCGAACTTTAGCCGAAAGTTGGCCGGCTATCTCGGTCTTCACCCGGAAGATGCAGGCTATTTCGGACTTAAGCCGGAAACCTTCCAGCTAATTCGGGCTGTAGCTGGAAGTTGGCTGTTTTGAACTTATACCTGAAGAAGGCATGCTATTTCGGACTGAAGCCGAAAGTAGTACGGCTATTTCGGTTTTTAGCTGGATGTAGGCCGGCTATTTCGGACTTGTGTCGGACCTATGCAGGCTACTTCAGATTTAAGTCGGAATAAAGCATATATTTTGGATTTAGCCGGAAACCTTTCACCTATTTCAGTTTTAAGCCAGAAACCTGCTGACTATTTCGAGCTTCGGCCGGAAACATTCGGATATTTTGGAATTTTTCCGGCAACCTGTTGGCTATTTCGGACTCTACCTCGTAAACTACCGCCTATTTCGGACGTTAGGTGGAAGTAGTCCGGCTATTTTGGACTTAAAGTGGAAACATTGTGACTATTTCGGACTTTCGCCCGAAACATCTGTCTATTTCAGACTTGAGCCGGAAACCTACCGACTATTTCGGACTTTATCCGGACGTATTCCGGCTATTTCGAACTTGTGTCAGAAGTTAGGAAGCTATCTCAGTTTTTACCCAGAAAGTGCAGACAATTCCGACTTAAGCCGGAAACCTAACGGCTAAGTCGGACTTAAGATCGTAATCTTTTGGATATTTCGGACTTGCTGGACGTTCTTTTGGACGAAAACCAGCTGGCTATTTCGGACTTTCGCGAAAAACATTCAACTATTTCGGACTTAACTCGAAAACATTCGAAATATTTCGAACTTAGCCGCTAGAATTCTCCTCCTATAAAATTACTTAAAAATAAGGGGAAATGGCTTATTTTTTAAAAATATACTCAAAAATGTATTCGAATATGTTTATTTTATTGATGAAATGATATACATTTTACAATGTTAAATAATGTAGATATATGAAATTATATTCAATATAGTATTTATTTTAGGAGGAAATGTAATCCTTAGCTCCGTTCTTCCAACCGTCAGTTTTGAAAGGTCGAGGAAGTTATGGAAGATCCGTGTAAGTTTGAGAGTCGTTTGAGTGCAAAAAACAAGGTCCACTACAGTAGTAAATTTCGTCATGAAAAGATAATACAATAAAAACTTTATTTTAGTGTGTCATAGTAAAGTCAATGAACTTTTACTAACAAAAAACACAAAAAGGGAACAAAATGCCTAAAAGTGACAAAAATGACGTAAAGAACGAGAACAATTACCTAAAAATTGAAAAATGACAAAAAGTGACCTAATAACTATACATTTCTATCACCTACATGTCATGATTAACATTTATTTAAAATATAGCTCCGTATGTCTAGAATGCACTAATGAAAAGATGACATGTCATCAGAATCCGAGCCCTGTTCATGAGCTCTTCAACAAATATATTTACTTGAATAAATTGATAACTATACATATTGCTCTTCTATAATTATTTCAGCTAATAGTTTATCGTGAAAGAAGAGACAACGGTATGTTGACAAAAGTACACGTGCCTATTTGTCATCAACCACATGTAATTCAACTTATCTGATTATTCATAAATGTAGAGAATCTTTCAGAGAATTCAGGATTATAATTATCTCATTTCCAGCTAAATTTTGACTTAACAGCTTGTTTACTGGGGCCAGAAAAAATATGCCGTAAACAAGTATTGTACCCTAGCTTTTAGGTCAATGACACCCCTCTTCTCGATAACGTATTATCCAGTTTCCCTTTATCCCAGGGGCGGAATTTCGGATCTTTTATTGGTGGGGGGATGACAAATTTGGGCGCTATTATAAACACGAAAATATTCGTTTATACTAATGTTTTAAGTTAATTGTGCTACACTTAGACACACCGTTTTCAATTTTATTAATTATTTAATTGGTTATTATTGAATGTTATTAGTTAGATTCGTTGAACATAGGAGTGACGATCCTCATTGTTATTTGAACAGTACGATCTATAAATTCAATCGCAAATGTTTATACGTAACAAAATACAAATGTTTATACATATTTTAAATTCGACATTAATAAATTCTTTTAATTAAAATGCAATCTTCTGTTTTGGACAAGATCGAAAGTATTTATAGTTTTATTTTTTAAGGAGGTGATAATATGAGTCCCCTCTTTTATTTCGCCTTCGAAGAAAGAATTAAATGTCTTTTTGAAAAACAAATGTCATAACGTCTTCAATATTTATGTAAACCTTAATAAAAATATGAACTTTATTAGCTGTTCAGAAAGTGGGTATCTATAATTCAAAAGAAGCCATGTTCGAAAATCTAGTGGGGCGACAGAATGCAACAGACATACTCGCATTAGTTGTGGTTTTTATTCAGCTGCCACTTATCGACGCCCAAAGTACATTTTTTAAAAATTTTATCAATTTTTCGCTTTCCTAATAGTGGAACCGAAATATTACTTTAAGAATATTATAGAACAATAAATCATCGCTCTAAATGGCGATTTTCCTTAAAAATAGTGGAGCCGTTAGTACTTTTAAATGGGAAATTTAAAGCTATTTTTAATAGAAAATGTTTGAGTTTTTGAAACATTGTTTGAGTCATTGGAAGTCATTTAAAGCAAGTTAACTCAGAAAAATAGTGTTTACAAATTATTGGAAATGTACTTATTAACGGCGTAAGCGGTACTTCAAAAAATTACATTTGTGTACTTTTTGAAAAAACAAAAGAATATCCCAAAATTAACTTTGTCATATTAAACAGTGCATTTAACACTATGCATACAAAAAGTTTGGAGCTTTTCAAAAACTCAAAAGATTCCTGTGAAAAAGAGGTTTAAATTTCGCATTTTCAGTAACGCTTTTGTGTAACTAAAGAACAAAAAGCAAACGATATATTAGAAATACTTATTTCTGTTCAATCAAATAGTTTCTCCGACGCTGTAATTGGATCTTGACCTGGTTATAGACTGGCCCGAGTGCCACTCTCAGCAGTTCCTCCAATGTCATCGCATGGTATTTTACCATGTGACGTCGCAAAAAATGTCATTCTGCATACAGTCCAAAATCTTTATGGAGGCATTTTTTTATTTCCTTTTATTCTTGTATTGCCCACTTTAACCATGTATTTTAACCAAGTAAATAATTTTCCGACATGAATCACAAATTCGCAAATCTAATGATTCCTTTACTAGTAAATTGCGGCTGTTTCGTTTAAATATTTTTCCTTCTTTGAATCGTGATCTGAAAGGTTAAATGAATTGAAAAATGTATCATGCACGGTGACCGCCACTCATGCTGCACAGTGTACTTATGATTCATTGTACAAATTTTATTAGTCTTCACTTTACAAGACATATTGAGACTGATGTTTAGAAAATCTTACCCATGTCTTCATGTGGTCTGTGTATTTTACGAGCAAGGTGAGGAGGGCGCCTCATCCCTAGGATAGGATGCAAAGGAACACAGCAGTTTAGTTTCGCGGACACCAGGAAAAGTAGAAGTAGAATTCGTTTCGCTGTCCTCCCTTACCTTTCGATTTATCTCCATGCATTCCCGCTTGCCTAATTCTGCAATACTTCCCTACCTTCACACCCTACCACTTCCACTCGACCAACAGACTAAATGGACCATCACACATTCCCACATGACAAAAGCAATTTCCACCTTCAAATCATCTGAAGCTCCCATATACTTCAAAATCCGTCTTGAAGAGTGGCGGCTGTTTCTTAAGGAGTCTAGGGCGGCGCCCTCCGCAGAAAAATCAACCTCGTTTAGTTGGCTGGCTGGTCGATTGTTAGTAATTATGGACCCGTCAACTACTCAGGGAATTAGTCCCGTAAGTGCGTTCTTTTCCACGAGAGGGGGCGGTGATCGTCCCTCGCTGGATAACGAGATCCGACGCCGTCCTACTGCCAGCTAGTGGCCTGTTCCCCAACCACGTGTCCGCTTCTAGCGGGGCGCCGCCCCAGCCGGGACATGCTCCAAGCGCCAGACCGGCCTCCCGGCATGTGTGGTAGTGAAGTGCATGTTAGTGGTAGGTGTGTGTAAGGGGCGAGGATAACCCAAGGGAGAGGAAGGAAAGTTCGCGCGCGATCCTTGGCCCGTTTGTTATTGAACTGCTCCGGCATTCACCTGCTGTTAATCGGAGGAACCGCGGAAAGCTACCGATCAGAGCAGCCAGCCTCTAAAATGCTCCTCCTGACCTTCGACCTAGTTGACAAGCTAGTGTCGCAACTCCTGCCACTGTCGAGATTCGAACCTAGGAGCTCTCGGTCAGAGGCACTGTAGCCACATCAGTTGAACCAACTCTCCTTGTACCAATCTGCAAAAAATCTCAACATATCAATAAATCGACTCGGTTAATTTGTGCATGTCACCAGCGCAATTTTTGAGGACGGATTTAGTGCCTGATTATGCGAAAGGTAAATGTTTTTGGAATGGATAGCATCGTGCAATTTTAAGAGGCTGTCCGAGGCTGGTGCATGCGACGCAATGGAAACTTGAAGAAGAGTATGTGTATGTGTGTGTGTGTGTGTGTGTGTGTGTGTGTGTGTGTGTGTGTGTACTGGGAGTTGGGTGGGAGCAGCGAGCTCCTAAGATTAGGGATTTGTTCGTCAGAGTCCGCGGCTATTAATTAAGTTAATAATACCAACCCTTTCATCTCATTTTATAAATAATTGTTGTGTTTACTGGAAATATTTTTTAAAATTTCGTCAGCTTTTACGTGAGCAACGTCGTTATCAACGTAAAAGTTGTCTATACAATGATTATAATCCCGATACGTGCAAATCGTTTGTACTCTACATGCCATATTTTTTCTCGTTCAAGAAAAATTTTGAAGAAGAAAAAATGTATGTGATAGTTCGGACATACTTGCCGTCCCCTCCTATATTTTGGTTTTCATAACGTGGCGCGTCAGGGTCTGTCTTCATGATGGAATATGTTGTGACGTCATGGATACACACAGCGACCACAGACACAGAGCTTTCATATGACAAATATATTTATTAACAAAGAAAACAAAACAAATATATACACTTAATAATTTACTTACACCCTAGCTCTGATAGACCTACTATCCCCTGAACGCGGGAGCGATCCAAACCAATTGAAGATGGTTTGATTGGCATTCGCTACTCCTACTTTTGAAGCGCGCACAAAGCCTAGCTTCCGTGACCGGATGTCAGCTGGGACACTAAGTCCGTTCTGGCGCACCAACGGCTGGTTTGCCTCGATCGCAGGAGCGATCTATCCGACTGAGAATCGGCGTGAATCGTGGCACTCAACCACTCTTCACCTCGGAGCACGCACACAGCATCGCTCCCCCGTGACCGCAGTCACCCAAGGACATAAAGTCCGCAGATTCGTCAACTAATGACTCCAGCCTCGCGAGCCTGGCTCGCATATGCACCGTCGTTGGCGCAAGTTTTGTGCACACGCACGAGGTTCTCCCACCGTCTCCAGAACCCCCCCCCCCCACTGGCTCCGTACACTCTGTTATATAGGCGAGGCCCACGTGACCTACTACGTCACGCCACCCCTCGCTTGTTATAACAGTGAAAAGTTTCTATAGGCGGATACTCCAAAGCCTTGTGTCTCCCGTTTCCGCGTTCTTCCCTTTAAGGAAAAAACCCTACTGTCCTGTGCTAGGCTAAATCCTCTTCCAAGCGTCCCCAAATAGATGCCATGAGGCACGCTGGCTAATACGTTACAATGTCACGGTATTTCGAGTCTTTCTCTGTCGTGTCGCTAGACACATCGCACTGCTTGATGCGGTCGCGATCATCACGACCGAGAAAGACGCAAAATGCCGTGAAATATTCAATTGAATAATTAAATTGAACGGAAGTATAATTCTCAACCCGCCGGCCAGATTTCCTAAAACACGACCCTAAGAACGCAACACCCCACTTTAATCTTCGATTATTCTCTACTTTCTAGATTCATAAAACAAATTCCATCACCGTGATCTCAAAACAATACATGTGTCATAGCACTTCTCACCCACGATCATCCCATGAACCTTATCTCAATCACCGGGAAAGTCTTCAAAAAAGTATCCTAAACAAAATAGAAGATAGAATCAACCATCCAATCTTCCAAACACCCACCTTCATCAACTACATCTAATTAAGATCCCAACACAATATCCTATCTCTCCCCTACACATCCGAGATTTCAGATAAAAACAGTTCAAAATTTGTAACTAACCATATGTTTGATTACCTTCATTCCATGTACAAATTCTTAAGTCTTCTACGAACTTTTCAGGAAAAAATCTTCCCTTGAGATCCTTAGACTGCCTCCTCCACCAACTTGAAAAATTACAGCAATGAAACTCCACATGAACCTAACGACAGACAAACAAAAATACATTTTTCCCAATACTAAATTCTAACATCCCTAACCTAACTTCCCAAAATAAATCCTTACAACACTCCAAAATTACCTCCAAACCACTCCAAAATCACCACCTACCTACACCTGACAATAGGATCCAAAGATCAGTCCTCTACAGCCCCAGGCAAACCCCCGCCCTTTCCTAGCTCCTCTGGGGGAAGCGGAAAAGCGTCGTCCTTACAAATCTACGACTTCGAAACTCCCCAAGTCTGCAAAGGAGGAGTCCAGGGAGTCGAGGGCGTTTAGGGTTGCCAGGTCTTCTTCCAAAATATAGTGGACAAGCGGTTGGGGAAGAGGGAAGGGTGAAGTACAAAAAATAATCCAAAACATTTCAAATAAATTATAATTTTTTTAACTGCATAAAAACGCAACTGCTGTGCATCGCTGGCCGTACGCGAAGTTCGTCATTTTTTAATATACATTAAAAAAATATTGTTGTCAAACCACTATCTTGCCGTGAAAAATAGTAGTTTACGCAACAGATAATTCACGCATGAGTCGAGCTTATCTCGCGCTCGTGTTGCGTATACAACTTTTAACACCGCGTGAGCGAAAGGCAATGCGACAACTAAAGGAATATAAATTAAACATCAAATTTTCAGAATTACCTTACTTATACAAAAGTAACTGGATTCTAGTCAGTGTCGTAACACTATTGTCTGTAAATAAAAATCACACCACAGGGGTAAAGGTTAGTTACGGAAATTGGCAACACACTGCCAGGCCACTTGGAGCGCTTTTCTGGTTTTCTCCATTTCGATTAGTTGGTCTTAGTGGAATACAAGTATGTTTCGCAATATAGATGTTAGCATTTAATGTAAAGTGTCATTCACGATTATTTGTATGAAATTTGTGGCCTACTATATTCACATATCACTAGAAGGAAAACCTGTATTTTTTATTATGTAATATAATGATTTATTATGATTTGTTATTTAATATGTTTTTAAAGAATGTTCATGAATATTTGTATACATTTCTAGAAAACAAATGGCCATTTAAATAATTTGGAGAGAAGGTTTTGCTCTAATTCCAAATCACCTGATGATACATTTTTTGTTAAGTGTATTTATCCGAAGAACGTATTTTTAAAAAGTGTTTACGTTTTTTTAATATACAAATATGTAATAAATGAGAAACAGAAAATACAAACTAAAATGAAATATTCAAAAGGCCATGAAAAGGTGAAAAAATTAAATGTTGATGTCAGTATTGAATATTGTTTAATATAAATTGTACAATAAAGGTAATTATTTATTTAGTTATATATTTCTTGGTTTATTCATTTTGATTCCTTCATTTCTGCCATTACCATATAATTAGATGACTCTCCTCAATTATGACCTTACCCAAGTGCATTACGAAAATAGACAATTAATATAATTTAGAAAAATTGTCGTAGAATGTAGCCTATTAATATCCACTAACTTTCTCGAAGACGATTGGGGAAATTAACTTTCATACGCTGCGCTGGGCGGGCGGTTTATGTAGTTCTTTACAATGCCACTTGGAGTGCTGCGAGCGACTTTTGTTTCCGACGTTTAACTGAGGGTGCACTTCTATCCTTTATTGTTCTGTGAATCAAACCTTCGTCAAGTCGAAAGACAGTTGAGAAACCTTTAAAAAGATGTTTCGCACACTGAAAACAATCACGTAAAAACTCTTTTCGCGCAAAAAAAAGTATTTTTTGCATGGATTTAGAAGGGGACTCTTCTCTAATCATGGCCCTAGGAAATGCATTTCTGAATCGTCTCGGGAATCCGATGTCCCTGGGAGAGATTTCGAAAAATTCTGATATTTCTACCCTAACCCATTTATATGTTGAATTCTGAATGCAGTAACATTAGTAAAGACAATTTGAGGAATTTTTTTTAGTAGTGAAAACATAAGAGGATTTAGCATTGCATGTTCAGACAAGGAGTAACATATAATTCATGTTAAATACCTAAGTAATACCTTAATAATAATTATTATTATTATATATTTTACAATCTATTTCCATTTGTTTGCCTATGCTATCAGTTGTGTGTGTCATAAGATGTGTTAATTTGGAGAAAGTGTGGTGTAAATATTATATAACCATTACTAAAGGCAAGACATTTCATGCACCACTAGTTTTATTAATGATAAATGAATCTCAACTCTAAACAACTTGTTTTATAACAATCATTTAAAGTAGTTTTCTACAGTCCACTCTTCAATTGGTTGACTCTTCCATGTCCTACTATCGTGAAAATGCAGAGCTAAAAATGAAACAAATTTTGTTTAAAACCGATTTGCCAGACATATTTTAGTAACTAAAATGGCTTTTTGGTATTAACATGAGGGCTCTTCAGACTTAGTTTCATTATTTGAAACTCAGCATTTAACACTTTTAAGATTATCCATATTTTTATATGAAACCAACCCTCTGAAATTTTTAAAATCATTGGACAAATGGAGAATAAATTCTCAGCAGGCATGGACAACATTCAAGATTATCTTATTAAACACAGTGGTCCATGTATAGTGCAACCACTCTTTCACATCTGCAATTACTCTCTAAAATCAGGCATATTCCCAGATATATTCAAAACAGCAAAAATTAAACCATTGTTTAAAAAGGGCAATAGTTATGATCCAATCCCGCAAAAATTCTGGAAAGGCTTTTCAATGATAGACTCAGTTTCTCAATGCAAATAATGTCCTTACAAATGCACAACATGGCTTCAGGAGTAATAGATCCACAAATACAGCCATCTTCTCCTTTTTAAATGACATACTTGTTGCACTAAATCAGAAGGAAATTCCCATTGGCCTTTTCTTAGATTTGTCAAAAGCCTTTGATATCATTGACCATTATATACTTTTAAGAAAACTAGAAATGCTAGGGGTTCGAGGCATTGCAGGCCAATGGATCAAATCATATTTATCAAACCGTAGCCAAATAGTTGCCCTCCATCACACTAAAGTAAACAAAATCTCTTCATACTACTCCTGCCCTCAAATAATAAATTGTGGAGTCCCGCAAGGATCCATCCTTGGGCCCAATATTCTTTCTTAAATACATAAATGACATGCCTTTGGCTTTAGCAACAACAAAATAATTTTTGTTGGCAGATGACACAAAACATCATCACCAAAGCAAAAACACAACAATCATTAAGAAAAAAAAACCTTCACAAACTTTGCAAGGCACTAGTAAACATATGCTTTTCAAGACAACAACCCACTCAAATAAACACGCAGCAAGCACAGTCTTAAATTTTCATGAATCCCTGATATCTCAAGAAAAACTCTCACAGCATTATGCCTCATACCAACAAATAACCTGGAATGAATCCATATCATGAACTACCTTCCTTGGGACTAACAGAATTCACCAGAAACCTCAAAGTGGACACTCACATCTCAAATCTTAACAAAAGTCCTCAGCCAAATCTTGGCTATGCCTATACAACCCTGCAGGCAAAGCTCCAACATTGAGACACTTCGACAATGAATTTCGCAATGCTCCACTCACACCTGAAAATTATGCAATAGATATTCCTGGGGAAATGCCCCTGAAAAGGACTCGCACACTTTTATTATCAAAAAATAATATTGCTAACAATGACCACGCACTCATAAGCGGATCTTGCAAACCTTGTTTAATAAATAACGAATTCTTACTCTAGCCAAGCATGTATATAGTTTGAAATATGGTCTTCACAAAGAAATTCTCATTGGGGAAAACAAGACACTGTTTACTTTATTCTGATGTACAGCAGACTACCAACACCATCAAAAGGAGGTAACATGGACCCCATTCTGAAGTTGTTTGTTCCCCACTCTGGAAACTACACTTTACAACAAACCCTAGCGCAATATATTAAAAGACCATAAACACAATTCATACATTTAAAAGTAAATTGAAAGCTTTCCTGCTTAACATGTTCTACAGAGTAAAGGAATTTTCAAATTCCAACATTTCCCTTAAAAAATATAAATAAATAAGAATTTCTTATCCCATTAGACTTTCTGTTTCGAGCTGAAGCAAAGAAAAAAGAACAGGCATATCGCATCCTGTGAAATAGAAGAATGCCTGACAAAACAAACAAACAAAAAACAATTCTGTTTCTCTCTGTACTACATGTACCAATTGAAAGAAGAAAAAAACTGGTAAAAACTTGCTTCCTCACCATTTCAAGTTTTAAATATAGAATGTACTACTATTGTTAAATTTTATGTAGTTGCTAATAGAATCGATATGTATTGTTCTATTATTATTATAAGTAATAGAATTAAAATAACATCTTGAAATGTTAAATTATCTGCTACTACAAATAATTATCTACTGTATAATATCCTAATGTAACAAATATTGTAGTATAATTTCTAGGCCAATGACCACATCTCGATCAGGTTTTGTTCTGTTTCCCTGGTCCCTTGAGCAAATGCTGAGATGGCCCCTTGTTTGCTCAGTAGTAACAGTAATGTAACTTCCCTCTCTCCACCCAAGACATCATATTGACTCGTCATACACGATTGTAATTGTATATGTGACATAATAAATATTATTATTATTAAGATGGTTTAAGCTACCGTAGAACACTAAGAAATCTAACTAATGAGTGAGCCAAGTCTGAACACATTCTAGAATTTTGAACAGCTTTGGAACACCCAAATCACAAATCATTAGACTCCAAAATAATTTTGAAGGCATATTGAACAGTTAATACCAGTATGTTATGTCAGTGCTTTATTGTTGAAGGGAAACAAGTGTGCTTCCAGAACTTAGTACTATTAGCATTACAGGGTTTTGCAAGGAAATTGAAGCGTAAGGCAGGAAGACAATCAAGTCATATGGATGTGTCACACCATTAAAGAAAAGGAGTAATATGTTAAATCAATCTTCACATTAAAGTGAACTCTAAATCACTACAAAAATGAATGAAATTCTTCAAAAATTAAATATTGTCAAAGGGCCATTCATAAATTACATATCACTGAAACAAAACGGAGAGGAGGGGGGTTTGAGGCAGCATTACATTGCGCTACCAAGGGGTAGGGGGTATTATTCACTTAACAAAGATACGTTTTCCCATTTTTCAACATTTACTGAAATAATTCCTTTTCTGAGCCTTGTACTAAAATATTAAGTAATAAATTTGTTTTAAAAACAAAGTTATTAGTTGTAAATTGATTCAATGGAAATATTTTACAATTTTGTATTGAACCTGCGAGATTACGAAGAAAAAGATGTATATTCTAGACCCCATTCAAATTGACACAGTAGACTCACTGATGCCAACCATAGCAGCATGTGCACGGCTTAAGATCAAACCTTTTCTTGCCTAGAAATCTTTCATTCACTCACTCACTGGACTTGCCCCAATCTTCTTAGGTGCGATCAGCATTGCCAACGAATTTCTACTATAATTATTAATTTGAATATAAAACAGAAGTAAAATAAATACAAGCAGTTTTTACTGTACTATAATTTATTTTCACTTCTTATAAGTAAGGAAGTGTTGTTGCAAGTTGTTAATTATTTAGGGGGGGTTCAATTTCCTGTTAGTTGTATTATAGGGGGGTTATTGAAAATACTTTAAATTTGCATTACGTAATTTATGCATGGTCTCAAAAGTACTATTTTTTTAAAATAACATGCATAAAACATGGATCAATGTGTTTTTGTGAGTAATTTATCTCACAATGCTTCACTTGTTTTCTCATTCTCTCTCTTATCATTTATTTCCAGAATTGTTAGTAACTATACATTTTAAACTAATTTAAATAATACAAAGCAGACAAAATATAATACATGTGAACATTTCACTCCTGGAGTTCATAAATCCTTTGAAAGCAGAACAGTTAAACAAACACTACCAGTTATAATACATCACTAATACAAAAACTTAATACCAATGCATGAAGAGGATTGAAAAACCCATGCATGACAGGAAAGTTTCTTTCATAAACTCATCAGATGATGCCCGTATCAAACAATAAAAACTAGAAGAAATTTTAGGTTACTTTCGAGCAATTGTCCTGGTAAAAATTAAAAAAATTGCTTAGAAGTCCAATCCTTCCAAGTGCAATGGAATATTTCCAGTCTTAGTCACAGTCTTCTAAATTGTTAGCTGGACCATCCTCTTGTCTTCATTGGTGCAAGAACGGACATCTGCATCTTCTTTTCTTCGGAAAACATTGCATAAAAAGTATCCCTTTACAGTAAGTATTACGTTGAAATGTTCTTAAGCAGTATTTTGTTAGGTTTACTCAAAATCTCATAAGGATATTCTTCAAAATCTCCTTCTGGTGAAGTTTCATCTATGTTATACTTTAGGGCTCTAAAAAATGCAAGTGCCTCAGGATTGTGTTTTAATGCAGTCAACACAACTTTCTTCATGTTAGCAGAAAAGGCTATCAATTCAAGAACTTGCATCATTAATTTTCCTAAACCATGCCTTTGTACTTTAGGTTCTAACTGAATTTCGTAACAATAAAGAACTTCTACCATGAAGTCAATATCAAAGCGAAAATGTGAAAAAGCAACTGGATCTCCAGTAATGGATCGGGCAATTAGGTACCTGCAAAATAAAGAAATTTGTTGAAAAACTATAATTCATATGTAATTGTCTAAAAAATTATTAACTGGTACATCAAAATCTATGCTTAAGGTACTGATTTATCTATATCCAGATTTGAATCTAGGTGTGATAAGGAAGCTACAAATATTACTGATAAAATTACAAAAAGCAAGCACACAAATATTAAAAATCCACCACTAAGGTTTAAACATGAATCATTCAGTAAATGCACATTGGATACCCTTGGTATTAAAATCAATTTTTCTTTAGTTATATACATAAGATACTGTAGGTACTTATTTTATATCAATACATGACATTGAAAATTTTGTGTATTTTATCACACTTGTTCTACCAAAATTAGAAGAATATATGAATGAATATTTATTTTCAGCAGTTGATTTTTAAATGCTAATAAAATATAATGGATAAATCTTTAAAGAGAACAGGCTAAAAAGAAACTTAAATTAATGTACCATGCACGAGAATCTGTCATTTCTTCCTTCTTTACTCTATCATTCCAACCCCAAGAGCATGTATCATAATAATCCTTCATGTTCCTCTTCAGAAGTTCAAAAGCCCAGTTGCGGGTTTCAACATTGAGATCTTCCACACGCCGACACTCCAATGTTACAGCTAAATCATTCTTTTTATACTGTTTGAATGCTACTAATTTGGCCAAGGGGTCCTCTTGTTCATTGGCTGCATTGACAACTTTCTGAGCTGCAGCAATTATTTCACGCTCCATCTGCCTTTCAGCACGTTTCAATTTTCCTTTGACAGATTTGCGACCCATTTTGAACGGTTTATCTTATACCTGTAATAGATTCATGTTGTTAAAATAAAACGTGTGGAAAAAAACAAAACAATTACAACAAATACATTGTGCAATAAATTATAAATTAAGGTCTTAATATAAGATTCTTTAATGACCGCGCGTATCAGAAATTGCTTACGGCAAATATCACTATTACTTCATCTTACAGCTCCCTACACAGAAAAATTCTGTCGAAACATAAGAAAACAAGAGCATATGAGGTCATAAAGTAATTAGGTTAAACTACATGATGACTTACAACTACAACGAATATTTTCCGCGTACAGAAACTTGAGCTACACGAACTTCTGTCTAATTCGGAACACTACCAAATCTTGTGAACGGCACGCTCAAAACTCGCCCGCCTTTTTCGGCGTTTGTGACAAAGTACATTACGCCATGACAGTATCGATACGGCCCTTCAGAAATACCAACATAATACTTAAAGAAACCAACCTAGTGTTTCTCAAAGCAGTCCAAATTAGAACTACGAGCACTAACGTTCAGTGAGGGTCAAGTTAACGCTTTGCTCTGCAAGTCCAAGTTGGCGTCGAGGCATAAGCCTTTATTTAACGTGCATAACTCTGAACAACTCCCATACCACGGTGTTATTTTTTTTTAATAACCCCGTGACACGGTGAAAGATTCACACAATGTCATAGAGGAGAGATACATCTCTCCTCTAGATAGAGGATAGATAGAGGAGAGATACATTGTATCTCTCCTTTATGCACAATGTGCTCTGCGAAGAACAAGTGAATGTAGGCGTGCGGAGAAAAATTGTTCAGAGAGGACGTTAAGGGATAATATTCTTTTATTCTACTTCATTTCTTCAAATAATGTTGATTTGAGTTTTAACTGATATTTTTAAAGCAAAATGTACCCTAATTGTTCTCCACGAATCACAATGTAAGAGAACCCCTGCTGAATCCATAGTGTAAGTTACACCGTGGGTGAACGATCGTGTGGTTGGTATTGGTACTATACTTCGATTAAAGTATTAAGGCCTTTGACACTTACACTGTTAGAGTGGCTATGACGATGTCATCCAATCACAACAGCTGACCAAGCTGACGAAGTGTCACTGGGCATAGTATTTTAACGGAAATATAGTGCGGAAAAGTTGGTTACGAGTGGTTGTGAGCACGTGCGTTATTCTCGTATTAAATGCTAGGACAGTTTGCACTGTTATTATAGAAAATAGGCATGGGAACGGACTCTGTTCAGCAAAGGCATCGTCCTGGCTTGTTAAAGCAACAAAATAAACCTCATAAACATGGACGTCATAGAAGTAAAGGTGCAATTGAGAAGGACCGAAAAGGTTTGTAAACAGTCAAAATGCTGTATTGGTTATTTTTTTAGTGTATGCGAACTGGGTTGAGACGTTGGTAATATTAGTTCTGGTTAAAGTAGGGTACACAGTACACCCCCAGGAAGGCGAGGGAGTAAAGGAGGTGGTGTCTCCATAAAGCCTTCCCCCAAATTGTACCTAAAAACGTTTTACCGTACACTAGACTTCAGCCTTAATTCTTAACGGTATTAAAATCATGTGGAGAAATTGCTTTCAAAAAATGGTTTTTGATAGTTTAAGACTCATAAAAAACACATCCATGTCGTTTTGTAAAATGATTAACTCTAGAGGGGGCTTGTTGATAAATTCTGAACAAGAGATCAGATTTTTGTACTGACATTCCTGGAAAATTCACCCTGTACCATGCATTACAATTCGTATATTTCTATCATCTTCACCACCAAACACTATGGTGTTTTTTAAAAGTCCGGTGGTGAAGTAGTTCAGTTTTTAATTTTTATTTTCTAAGAGTATAGTAAAGTGAACAGAATTCATCATGCACTTGGCCACACAAGTAAAATCTTTGGGTGTAACTACATTTTGTTCTTGTATACATTTACATTGTAAGTGTCTATTTTAGCTGTTTTTAAAACCTTTTCGATCTGATAAACTCGTGGGGATCGGAGGGTGGCAATTGGCTTCAAAACAAGTGCATTGTAACCAAATGGTAAATCAAGTGACACTGGTGAAGTGTAATAAGCTCTCTCGGTATAATAAACAGAATTTTGATAATGTTATTTGAAAATGACCCCATCTTGATCAGCTTTTTGGCCAGTTTTCCTGTTCTTGGGGCAAATGTGGAGATGGTCTCTTGTTTTGCGTTTGGACAGTAATGTAATTTCACTCTCTGTACCCAAGACATCATATTTACTCCCTATACAGGATTGTAATTGAATATGTGACTCAATAAAATATTATTATTATTAATATTATATTTATAATAATTATTATAATATGAGGCTAATTGGGAAAATAGCTACTCTCTATGGTTATAAAATATAAATCAAAACCTGTTTTAACATTTTGTTCTATAATTAACAAAAAACGCAAAATAAGAGTGGTAAACAGAATTCACCATGCACCTTATAACTAGTGAAATAGTCCCATTCAAATGCAAGATATTTTTACACACTGATTTTTTAACTCATTGAATTATATATTTAATGATGACATAGAGGAAAATAGCCCTATCAACTTATTTTTGAATGAGCCAGGACTAATTTTTGTGATGCAGTGTTGTTTTTTTATGTCCTTTGATGTGGATCTTTTCACTTTTGAATGTGTTTACATCCTGTAATATTCAATTTTTTCTTTTTCATTGTCTTCTTTGTTGTATGTATTTAATTTTTTTGTAACTTGTTCATTCTGCTTTTGCCTTTAAAATGAGTTCATGAGTAAAGATATTTTTTATGATTGTTTAGGAAGAATGGCAGCAAAAGCTCTCTCTAAAAAAGTTCGGAGGGACCTGAGAAAGGACGAACGTAGACATCAAGCAACTCAGATAAGAAGAAATAAACGAGAAGAAGTATTACAGAAAAAGCGAGCCCTTGGATCTGCCACTTCACCTCCATTCATTACAGCTCTTGTTGCCTTATGCCAAGATGTAAATCCATTTGAAACTTTAAAAGTTCTCAAAGAAGCAGATTCTGAGGCAGAAATCGAAGAGAGTGCTGAAGGTTACATTCACTTGAGGTAAATAATTCATCAGATACAAAATCAAATTCCTCTGCATTAAAATATTGTCGAAATTGGGAAGGCTTTTGTCAGGAATTTGCTTCCATTTTCAATTACAATGAAATTTTTTTTAATTTAATTTTTATAATGTGGCTTTAAAATTGAAGAAAGTTTATTTAAAGAGTTCCCAATGGTTGTAATTTCTTGATTAAAGTAGAGTACACTGTACACCCTTAGAGAAGCTTGGGTTCAAGGAGCTGGGTCTCTTCTAGCCCTCCGGCAAATTACGCTAAGCGCTCTGACTGAAAGGAATGAAACTTATTGATATGCACTTTTTATGGCAGTTTGACTGACTTTATAAACCAATGATAAGTTATTTCTAATACTTGAATTATACTCAACTTTCTCCCCGCAAACCATGGCCTTTTCCGCACAGAACACTTACACACATGAGGAGTGGCCCTTTTCTTGCTACACTTCCACTCGAAACCATCACACAACTTTCGCTTGGCCAACCTCATAAGTCACTTACACACAGCACACTTAAATCCTGCAGCAATCAAACTTCGCTCTTGTGTGCATTCAATGACCGCCAAACACCCCCTTTGGTGCAATGTGTAAAAACACCACATTTAGATTTATTAAAGTTCGCTTTGAGCTAATGCTCGGTGGTAAACATGATAACAATTAGAATTAGAATAAAAGGCAGGTTAGGAAGCGTATAGTAAACGTAATTAAATAAGGATCAGAAAAATAATTTTCTTACAATTACCAAAGACACTATTTAGCATTAAAGTTACATACGCCAAGAAAATTCCTATCAATTCTAGCAATGATTGACTCTTTGGCAAAAATTTCTTCAGTTGTGAGCTAAGGAAAGGGAACAAAGAAAGTATTCAGCGATCTGCGGAGCAGATGGTTTGTTTAATTACAGATGATACGTGAAGGCGCTTTGTTTAAACAGACCATTATTCATGCTTTTTTTTGGCAAGCGCGAAGGCAATCAACCTTTAGTAAGTGAAACAACACCGTAATAGAAACCTTTCGAATCGATGGGAGGAATTATTAGAAACGACATTGCAAAATTAGGAGAATAATCAGTAGGTCTGTGGAAATACGCAGGAAGAATACTAAAACTGGAGGCGGAAGCTGATTCGTACCTTTGGCACGCTTAATGGAGGTTATTGTAAATAATAGCAATGATTCCTCAAAATTGGAAAGAGGCAGTCGTAGTGCCACTTCACAAGGGAGGAGACAGAAAGGATTGTTAACAATTACAGGCCTTAGTTTGACTATCAGTCCGTAGCCAAACAGATGGAACACATAATCGTGGAGTATATTAGATACGAGTTGGAATAAAAACTGGATGGGCTATTTCAAAATCAACACGGTTTTCGTCCTGGGTATTCGTGCGACAGCCACATAATTGCTTTTTGTCACGGACATAGCAGATTGCATTAGACGAAGGGGAGTAGGGTTCCGCGCCAAATAATATTAGAGATTTTTCTAAGGCATTTGATAACTGTTTCACATGGCCTTTTAATTTCCAAATTGTCGGAACGGGAAATGATATCAAATAATGCCTGTGGATAAAAGTAATTTCTTACGGGGCGCACTCAAACAGTCAGAATAGGAGACAAATATTCATACGAAAGCCGACGTAAACCTCGGGGTGTCCCCCAGGGGTGTTAGGCCTTTACTATTCTTAGCATTTATTTAATGACATTGCAACTGGATTAAAAATCAAAGTTAGACTATTCGCCGATGATTGCATAATATAAGGAAGTCTTGCTGTCTGAGGACGAAAAATGTTTTACAGAGCGATCGTAACT
>BOPP01000522.1:0-77229 GCA_017312745.1 Gryllus bimaculatus | reverse complement strand
TCGGTAATAGATTACAGAAATTCAGGATCCCCTATAAAAAAGCAGGAGACCATCCTTGGAAAATATCGATGTAGAAGCAAAAGAACCTGATCCCTAAGCAATTCTCGTTGGTGGAGATAGTAGATTGGAATAACCTCTAGCTGCAGAAGGGCACTAGAGTCTTCCTTCTACTGTAGCACAAATTTAAAAATAATACTTCATTCATCTGATCATCTGAATAATAACTGACTAGGACATTTATCTTTATCACTCATCATCGTCATCGTCGTCGTCATCATTATCAATCATTAATCCTATGTATTGTTCAATCATAAAAACAAATAGTAAAACATGTAAGAATATTGATTAAGTGTCATGCAGTAACTGTAAATAGGATTATATTAATCTTCTTGTTAAAGATGTGTTTATATGACAAACACTTGTTTTGCCATATTATAATGAATTGCCTACGGGACCACCAGATGATAAGGTGCTGGATGACTTATGCTTGGACCCTAACTAAAAGTAAAAATTCAATTATGTATAATTCACTCATAATTGATTAATTTTATTTTAATTGGTAGTTATATTATTACACTATACTATGATTTAATTATTATTATCTATTAATTTTATTATTATGTTTATTATTATTTTCTTATTTTATTGCTATTATTTATTATTATTATTAGACTTACTACTACTCACTATATTATTAGTATTAACTTACTCTTATTACTTTTAAATATTATGTTAATATTATACCCTCTGCTACTTATTAATTCCCCATCTACTATTACTTTATTACTCCATTATTTCACCTAAAGGATTCCATTATCATCATGGCCCAACGTCGAGACAGTGAAGATAGATGTGAACCCCTGTCAGTATAGGTGGGGGGAGTGCAGTGTAGTGTAGAATGTAGTGACCCAGTGTTATGTAAACTAGAAGAGCAAACCTCCCTTAGAGTAGCTAGACCCACCATAAATTGAACTATTATATCGACCCTCCATTCTAACCTTCCACGTAACACCTAATTGTAAATGTCAAAATCTGTTTTGCGTAATCTCTAATCCCCTTCAGTCGCCTCACTTCTTTGTTATAGTACACAGGATCCGAATGGCACCGTAGTTTCCTGGTAGGCAAATCCTGCCACCGTCGGGACTCGAACCCCAGGACCTCCTGGTCAGAGGCACTGCAGTGACATCCATTGATGCCCTGAGCCACTTAAGCGGAACATTTATTCTCACTATCGCAGCACAGACATTCGACACTCAAAAACACAAATTGCAAAGAATCTGAAGAACTTAAGAAACTTAACTGTACAGCACCAACTAAACACTTTGACAACTACCCAACACCAAATCATGTAGAGACACGATTTACCTTCCATCACACACCATTTCGTAATGAAGGTTCGATAAGATATTAGGGTAAAATTTCCCCCACCTCTAACTTTTGACATCAGGTTCATGACCAATTACAAACCATTAAAATTATTTCAGAAGTGTGTTTTTTTACATTTTATGTGAATCGCCTCGCTGGCGAAACTGCCCAAGCTTTGCTTTTTATATGTATGTACTAAGTTACACACATTGCTCACCACCCCTCCCCACCGAAAGGTTCCTCTCATAACACCCTTCGTCCCCTCCACTGTGGATCTCGCCAGTGTGGTGCGAACTGCCGGTTTAAAAGTCTTCCCTAAGTTGTACCGTATACTAGACTTCAGCCTAATTTTTATTTTGGCAAAGAGTTTACAGTGCTCAAAAATCATTAATTCTAAGTATTCCAGTTATGGTTAGGATAGAGTATTTCTTTTGTCAGAATAATCTGAAATGGTTAAATCAATTGATAACATAGCGTTTTATTTCATTTATTTATAATTACAGACTGGATCAAGTAAAAAATTATAACAGTAATAATTTATAAGGATTATAATAATAATAAGGAAATTAAAAGTTATGAGTTTGAATAGAGATTCAACAATATCATCCATCATATCTATGAGTGTTTTACTTATCTTTTTCTTACATCTATTTTGTAAATTATTTAGTTCTAAAATTTTCATTTCTTCACCCAAACTATTGAAAACAATGTGTAGGATTAATATTTTATGTCATTCATTAGTGAAACATTAACTATCATATTCTAGTTTTAAATTGGATAATTATCTATAAAAGATTTATCTAAAAAGAATTTTCTTGTTGATTTGATTATTGTATCTCCGAAAAATAGTTCGGAGTTCATGTGTGATGTATTGAAGATATATTTGAGAATTTTGTTTTGTATATCTAGAATTGGTTTTATTGTTATGCCTTATGCATCACCCCATGTTATCACTCCGTAAGTAGCACAAAATAATGCAAAATTAACAGTTAATAGTTGTTTTTGATTCATTATAGTTTTTAACCTTGTAGAAAACATGAATTAAAAAACTCAATTCATTTGTTATTTTGTTTAAGTCATAGGACTACTTACGGTTACTATCAATAAATATTCCTAAATGTTTACTCAAGTAAACTCCATTTAAATTGGGATATGCACAGTGAACATTGTCTTGTGCTAAGCAATTTTATCATGTATTTTTAACTCATAATTATTCCATTTACATTCTTGGTAACTTCTGTTTAAAATGACAGTTTTTGAAACATCCAGGCCTAAATAGTTAGTATGTAGCCAGTTCGTTATAATACTAATATTTGTTTGTGACAATAATTTAATGATGTTCCAAGACTCCTTTTATAAATAGGCACACATCATCCGTAAATGAAGTAATTTCTTTCTCTGATAACATTTCAAAAAACTTGTTAATTTATAGTATAAAAAGTAAGAAGTCTAAAATGGTACCTAGAAGAAATCTCAGGTTTCTCAATTCATCATTTGTGTGGTTATTTATTCTAACTACTTGTCTCCTATTTGTAATATTTATTTATTTGTTTATTATATAGCATACAGATTCATATTTATTATTGTTATTAATAATAATTATTAGATATATTATTATTTAGATAATAAGTATTAATAATAATAATAATAATAATAATAATAATAATAATAATAATAATAATAATAATAATATTATTATTATCTGGATATAATCAAATACTAGCATTATAATCTTTATGTTCTATACATTTTTCATCTTTACACTTTGAAAAAAAACAAACCCTTTTTTTTATGAAGATATAGGCAAAAATTTAATCCTATCCATTATTTCTTTCTTGCTGTGGCGATGGTGTAACGGTTAGCGTACTGGACTGTTGTACCCAAGTTCGCGGGTTTAAACCCGATCGAAGCCGTGGATTTTTAAGGGCGAAAAAATCCTTCGTACGCCTTCCTTCGGAGGGAAAGTAAAGCCGGCTGTCCCATGTTAGTAGATTTACTTGCATGTAAAAGATCCTCAAGCCTAAATGACGCCTCTGAGCCAAATTCAAATCGCCTGTTTCTCGCCCAAGAAATACCTCCTTTCTCTGCAAGTTGGTGAAAGGAGCGTATCGAAATTTGCGTGGTCAGACGGAAGAGCAGGCCTAATGGTCTGAGTCTCGCCACGTAAAATAAGGCATTAATTCAATTCAATTCAATATTTTAACCAACTCTTCCCTGATTTTTATTTCTTAACGTGATTTTATACTTTTTGTTTATCACTGAATTAACAGTAGGTATTGTGTTTAGGGGGGGAAATTGCAACAAAACCATAAAGTGTTTCATTTGTTCAAACATGAATTTTATTATTTCCAGTGTCCCACGTTTCAAACAGCGTTTTACATTTGTGGTACCTGGGGCTGGAGACCTGTACAGTGTACTTGATACTCTGAAAGTTGCCGACACAGTTATGTTTCTTTTATCTGCTGCCTCTCGAAATGGTATTGATCCTGAAGGAGAAATAATATTGAATGCCTGTATGTCCCAGGGATTGCCTTCTCCAATATTTGCAGTTGCACATTCGAAAAGTAATCCATCTCTGGTAAGTTGACTTAACATGGAAATGTTAGATGAATGCAAAGTTTTTTTGTTTTATAATTGTAGGAATGATTCGGTTTACCACTAAGCATGTATGTAGGAGGCCCTTCTGCCTTTTTTTCGCAGCGTCTACATACTTGGGTAATAAAAGTATTGTAATGCTGCTGTGAGAATTGGCATTTTTTGTCAGAAAATTTTTTTGTCAGATCTTAAAATGGTAAAGGTGAATAACTTTATTTTGTATATATAGTAAATTGCTTCCTCTCTCATGTTGTCAACGCAGAATTCATGTTTTTGAATATTCAATACCAATCGACTGTTAAATATCTGTCTATTTGGTGAATATTTGCACCAAAATGGCTGAGAGGATTTTCATCAAAATCGATATTTCCCCTTTGATCTAGCCAAAACTAGGCCCTGCAATATTTTGATTTTTGGGGTACTTTACATAAAGCCTCAAAGTTTTTCAAAAATTGTTCAAATATTTTTTTATTTATCTTTCTCCTTGTATAGAGTAGATCTTTTAAAGACAGGTGCAGGTCTCATTGTTAAACAATCCAAAACTTCAAAAATTGAGAATGTTCAAAATTTTATTCATGTTTTTCTGGAACTACAATATTGAATACAGAAACGTTTTTCCTTAATCAGAAGTCTGTTCTACAATATTAAATCTTCAAATAAGTTCAAGTTGAATATTTTGAAAATACAAGTAGTTTTCCTGTAATTTTTGCTTGAAGTAAAGCAATTTATAGTTTTTTCTGCTCAAAAAGGACTTCAAATTTTTCTCTAATTTTTTCCTTGGATAGTGCAAAGAATGCTTAAAATTTTGTCAAAGGTGTCATTTTTATAAACTCTGAATTTTCAAAGATTGAAAAAAGTTAGAAATAACGTGAGAAAGTCCATGTATTGTGGTAGCACTATAAGTTCAACGATTGCTTCCATTTGTCCTCTTCTCTATTTAGTGGAAAATTTGAACTATGATTCATTGATACCATAAACACTGGAGGGTAAAGAAATTACAATTGGTTAAAAGAAGCATTTAGTTGATTGGAAGTGTCTAGTAAAACTTAAGAAAGACATTTAAAATGGTATTTTACACCACTCTGACAAAGCTGGCTCAACTTGGCCATTAAAATAATTCTACACTAGCATGGTCAATGCTGTAAACTGTTTTGAAAGTATTTTCATGTTACTCATTGTTACTTATGATATAATACGCTTTACTCTGGACTGTTTGTAGCGAGGAGATGCATATGATGGAACTTTGTACTCTCTGAACCCTCTGGGGGAAAAAAATCAACAGAAGTTAAAGTTTTAATTACACCTCAGAACAATTACATAAGAGAATGAAAAGCACTTTACTCAAAAACTAAAGCTTTTCACAGAATTTATGTCATCAATATTTTAATACTCCCAGTAGTCATACCCTTCTCCATCCACCTATGGAGAAAAACGGAGTGTAGAGAAAATTAATAAAAATGAACCCATCCTTATTAGCGCAGACCCCGTAGAAATATGAAAAGACAAGGATGGAAAAAGGGGGGGGGGAGCAAATGATACGTATGGTACTTTTTTGAGAAATAATTTTTGTGTTTTCTGTTACTAATTTAGCAGGCCAATGTTAAAATAAAATATTAACTATTCTTTTAAACTTCACATATATTTTAAAGAATATAATGAAAACTTTTTTCAACTTGTTTCAGTTAAATGATGTGAAAAGCCAGCTGCAGAAAGTAATTGACCGTTGGTTACCAGATAATAAAGTTATGTCTTTTGAAAAGAACGGAGCAGGATTGAATGCACTACGTCGTATTGGTTCCCAAAAGCAGCGCTCAGTTATCTTCAGAGACAGGAGACCACATTTGCTGGCTGAAAGTGTTACTTATGTACCTGATACGGAGGTAACAAAAAAATTCTTCATATTAAAGAACTGTTTGCCTCACTTGAATCCTTTTCCTTCTCCTTGCTAGAGACCTCACCCAAAGATGACTCTGGGAATGTAATAATTAATCAAATTATTATACTTTGATTGTGGAGGACTATTTCCTTTCTCACATTATGGATAACCACAAGATATCTGTTATCATCACGGAATTCACTTGAGTCATTCCTATCATGTTTGCCACATGTATCTTGTTTTAATAACAAATCATATTTTTAATCTTTATTTTTAATTTATCTTACTTTTAATAACAAAACTGACAACCAAGATGACAGTTGGCTGTTAATCTAACAAGTTGTTTATTTGGTTTGCCCTCTAAACTAATTGTTTGGCTCAGGGTTCTCCAAACTATGCTTCACAGGCCACATCTGACCATCGGCAGTATTGTACGTGGCCCTCCAACCCGTATATTCTGATTCAATTTGTGACACAGGCTGTAATGTTGCTGTAGTATTGCAAGATATGAGAATCTGGTTTTCTGTTACACATTTTTACTTTCTCATGCTTAAGAAGAGATCGTCATGAAATGCTGCGTGAATTTTCAGCACAAAAATTCTTATTTCAGGGCCCTGGTAGCAAAAAAGTGGTAAATCCAGTTCCATAATTTGAGCCGGAATCCCTGTTTTGTGGGACCTTGATACTGAAAAATTGATTGATGGCAAGACCTCGGTCCATCTGTCTGTTGTGAACAACACTATTGGCTGAACCATTCCGCGGATTTTTTCCAAAATTTATATTCTTTGATCGATTTGGCTGGTGTCACCATCCCTTGAATTTGAAACTGATGTTTTAATTTTGGAGGGTATTTTTCATGAGGCCCCCGGGACGTATTCAAAATTTTCAAAAAATCGCAAAATTGATTTTGCTTAAAGTCTGTTGTTGGAGAGTCTGAAGGAAGTTTAAGAGAAGGTACAGATCTTATGTTGGCTAAAAACGCCAATTTTTCAAAAATTGCAAAAATTAAAAAAAATATCAGTCTTCATACAACGAATATATTAAAGATGGAGATCCTTTAGTAAAATCTGTTCCTTAAAGATAAATTTTGATGTAAAGTAATGTTAAATTTTTCAAAAATTCAAGTAGTTTTGCTTAAAATGAAGACAATTGTAAGTTAGAGCGTCGCGGTCGGAGTCAGTATTTACTAGGCTGTCCAGGTGATGCCGCGTCCATGGCGAAGGTGCCGATGTTTCGGTTGCCATTCTGCGACCTTCCTCAGGGCATAATGCGCATTATATACGTATAGGAGAAAGTAAAAAATAAAATTAAATAAATAATTAAAAAAGATGTAAAAGACAGGAAACACTCTTCGAATCAAGTTGTAAATTGCAGAAAGAGAATGCATTGTAAATAAAGGCTTTTCAATAGGACCAACGAAAAATTACGTAATAGGCAGGAAAGCGTAAAATGTGAGAATGTAAAAACTGAGTTATACTGTATGCAGAATATTACAATACCTTAGTGTTTAATAATTTCTATTATATATTTTTTAATCTGTTTGTTTGTCAATGCTAACAGTATCATATTATTTATTAACTTTTAATTATTTTACTTTCTTGCAATTGCTATTTTTCGCACCAAATGTTTTACAATTTCAAATGAGTTTTATAAAAATAATTTGAAGAGAAATTGTGTTGTAAATAGTATTATTACATAACCATTACTAATGGTGAGAAAGTATGTGCTGTTGTAATACCACTAGTTTGGTTTACAAACCAGACACACCACAAATATTATACCATTGTAAATTGTGCATAAAGAATATTCAAATGCCTGTGAGTTTTACCATGGGTAAATATAGTTTTTTGTTTTTTCCTCCCTTATTTTGACTTCACTCTATTAAATTCAAATGTTGGCAAAACTGACTATGTTGCAGTGTGTCAGACATTCATAAGTTACTATGTGCTGAAAATGGTTCTCAGCTCCTGCTTCCATTTTGTTTGGAAATCTTTTCAGAATTCTATATGCAGTTCAAAAATGAATTTTTCAGAACCAATTTTCATGTGACAATGAGCATGACCCATTAGCAAATAATTGACAACAGAGAGTACATATACAAAACAGCATTACAGCGAGATTACATCATAGGAAAAGTTGCTGGTATTGCTCATTGCTATGAAACTGCAGGCATACTACTTAAAATGGCAAGCACAAGGAAGATTGTTTCAATGTATAGGATTATGATATTCCCTAGTGTGTTATAATAACATTTTCTCCTTAATTTTTCACTGTACTTCTTTCATGGACAGCACATATATCTGCACTTTACAGACTGGAACAAATGTCCTTAACAAGAAACAATTTTTGTAGAATTTCAAATGGAAAGGAAAACTTGATAATTGTTTCTATTCCCATAGGGTCCACTTGGAACATTGAAGGTGTCTGGATATGTGAGAGGAATGCCGTTATCAGTTAACTCCCTAGTGCACATACCAGGTTGGGGTGACTTCCAAATGTCTCAAATTACTGCACCTGAGGACCCATTTCCACTTAGTAAGTCTGGTAGGAGTTGTGATAAGATTATGGAAGGGGAAGAAGAAAAACTTTTGGAGAGAGTTGACCCTAACCGACAGGTCAGTTTGTTTTTTGTATTGTATCATGATGACCAAAAAATAGGAGAGGGAGATAGAAAATAAAGTTTTGAAAATGATTTATAAATAAGCAAAAAAAAAAAAAAAGTGAGCTGAAATTTTCACACAATTTTTTTTTCAGTTAGTTGTAACTGTTTTAATTCTATCAGGAATAATTTTAGTTGTATTTGTTATACAAATCATGATTCATGTTTTATAACTCAATGCTAATTTTTGCGGTTCTATATTTGCATTTGCTCTGTAGAGTCATCAAACTATTTTATGAATAATTCTGAACATTTACAGGCATATAATTTCCATATAAAATTGTATATCTTTTTAGGAATCGCTTGTTAGCGAAAACATACCCGATCCAATGGAAGGAGAGCAAACATGGCCAACTGAAGAAGAATTGAAAGAAGCAGAAGAGGAGCAGAAGAAAAAAAAGAAGGTCAAGCGGATTCCTAAGGGAATGTCTGAGTACCAAGCAGCATGGATTCCTGACAGTGATGCAGGTGTGGATATTGAAAGATACTATTTGAAATCACATTTAAGCTCTTGAAGAGTTCTGTCATATACTCTGGTCTTGATAGGGACAGCCAGCTACTTGAATTAATAGTTTTCTGTGGTTTCTCCAATCATTACCAAGTGAATGCTGGAGCAGTAGCCTGGCAATCTGGCCACCCTGTGTGATCTTTCCTTCATCTTTATTCCCTTTTCTTCCCTTACTCATTTACATGCACTACACAACAACACGTGACAGGTAGCTTAGGGCTCGTCCTTGCTGGGCTGGTGGGGGTCAACATTCAGCAACATCCATTACCATTGCAAAACTGAGTTTCGTCTTTAAAAACTTTTCTCTACTTTCATGTACAAACAAATTTCTCAAAATTAATGTTGCAGAAAATGTAGCATCTGTTCTTTTGAGATCATTTTGGTTAGTTAAGTTTTTTTTTCCTGTGATATACATTGAAGATATTGTTGAATAAAAACATACGATTTTTTCACATTTTCTATATTTTCCTGTCGCTTAATAGTTAAATTGATATGAGACTTTCAGTTCATCGTAGAAGAGCAAAACTTCTTGTCATATGGAAATTTGAGGGAGGGGGAGGAAATTGAAGAACTTTGTGATAATCTTTTGAGCTCTTTTATAAAATTGAACCATTTTGAGTTGATTTACTCTTGAAAATTTTTGAAATTTCTAGAAACCCACTGCTAGGACTTTCAAGTTGTCTTGATAATGTTAGAACCTTGAAAGGTACAGGTGCAGAGAGCTACTGTTGATACACATGTGTCGGTACACATGCTCTCTGTTGATTTTAGTGATGTGGCTATTAGGACTTAGAAGGTGCTGGCGCTGTTTGCGCAGAGGGCTACTCGCACTGTGAAGTTGATTTCTATCAAGAGCAGTGCTATGACATAAAAGGCACTGACTCTTCTTATGTAGAGGGTTACATGTCTATGCACAGGCTGCTAAAATTAACTCTACTGAGGACTGAGCAGTGAGTGGATATTTGGAAACTGTTGCTGCAAGTGACACTCATATTTGCGGGTACTGTCACAATAAAGTCGCAATTTTGCAGGCTGTCCTAACTGTATACTGAAATACTGTAAGCGCGATAACCTTAGGGCCTAACTTGGTTGGCCATGTGTTTGATTCTGTATGTCTCAACATCTTCCAAAGACTGAAACATCCTACGAAATTGACAACAGGATGATTGAACACTTGAAAGACTCATCTGAGGTACTATCTCTAACTTGTATAAGCAGAGTATTTCTGAAATTAATTAAAATCATCAAAGGTGAATTACCAAAAACTCTTCCCATGTCGAAGCAAAACTGAAGAAGATAGGAGGCGGTACGACACACATGTCTAATACAGTAGGATTTTAAAAGCTTTAAGAAATACATTAAAATACTCAACAAAATAGTTGACAAACTTGCATCAGATATAGCCATTTGTAAAACAAAGCAGACAACCTTTGAAAAATGCTGAGACGTGAACTTCTGTAATTGATATTTTAGCACACCAGGAAGTTAAGGAAAGGAAGGCTGTTTAATTCAAAGAATTAGATATTTGGTCACTATTGATAACTGTCATCACATTATAAAAAATTAAGCTGAAATAGAGTGGGCAGACAGAAAACTTAAAGGCCCATTCACAATGCAAACATAAACATGGCGTTAACATAAAAGTTAGGACTTCGTCCATAAACAGGCTCATTCACAATGCGTTTGCATAAGCATGACATGTAAGACGTTCACTTAAAAGCTTGCAAGCTTGGACCTTCTGTGCTTATGTTTACGGAAGACATAAGAAATTAATCAATCACAGAACGGTAACTCAAAATTAAAAATCGATATTGGAGCGAAGTCGATAGAAGAACTAACGCCATATGGAACATATAGTCGATATCTTGAAATCGATTCTCACATCCAACGAGAAAGTCTCACAGCCAATAGTAACTTATTTTGCTTACGTTTATGTTAGTCATTGTGAATACTTGTATCGCTTATGTTAAGTTTATATCTGTGCGCTATGCTTATGTTTACATTGGCATTGTGAATGGCCCTTAACAGTGGCCACAGTACATTGTTACTTCTCTTGTAATCCCACACCTTCCAATTTCCTTGAAGGTTAAAGTTTAGGCAAAGGGCATGGGACACAAATGCTGTGTATGTTGATTTTCATTTTAAATACTGAAAATTCTAAAATTGTATTCTTAGAGTTTTCCTGAAAACAGTGTCTTGAAAGGACTCTGTTCTTGCTATTATCCTTTCAGGGGGGTATGATGCATACACAAGCTTTTGAATACATCACCAGGGTTACTGAGACGTATTTTGTGAAGTTATCGATAGCTATCAGTTCAATGTATTTTACCTTCTCGTATTCCAATTTGCATGTTTTTTCACATTGCTGGTGAATGAAAGATATTGTGGTAAGTGACATAAAATTTTCTGTGTTAATACTATAGTGGGGGGATTGGCAAAATTAAATATCCAAATGTAAATTTAGGTACTAAAACCAGAAGTTTGTCTTAAGAAAGTGAGTAGTTTGCTTTAACGGAAAAGAAACACAGTTACAAAATTTGCCATGAAGACCCTCTTTTTGTAATGTACCCTGCTTTGAAGTGCACTATTCTCAGATATGGTTTGTTTATTTTTTAGGTTAATGTATATTATTTGTGATCAAATTCAATAAACTGAATGCATGAATATACTTTTCGCTAAATGTCCGAATTTTTTTAGACTTTTTTCTTAAACAGTTCAGAAGTTTTGATGTTTTAGGCAAGTGGCCTTATAAATATGATATAAGTTTGATTTCATGAAAACCAGTTAACTTAAAACAAAATTTAAATTTGAATCTCATACGCTTCTTTTCCTGAAGAGTGTTTTTCAAGGGATGGTAATTATAACGAGAAGTATGGTTGATATGGTAGAAGCTGTCTTCCATAGCCCAGTTGCCATCTTCTGTTGTCCCAATCACCTTCTCTGAGACTTCTGATTCAGGCCTTTGCTAGTTTGTAATTCCCTCATCACTTTATTTCCTGTCTTATCACATACATTCATATCATAAAACAATTTTGTACTGCTCTAATGTATGTGTTTCGTACTCCTCTTTCATTACTTTCCACAATTTGTGTTATGTCTTTTTTAAATCTATAAAAATATTAAATTGGCAAGTATTTTAAGATAAACTAAACAATTTAAATCCTCTACCTCCTTTCCCAAAGTCTACCAATGAAATAGGACAAGCAAAATCATTTCTTACAATTGCAGTACTTGAGACAGCTAAAGAAGCGTCTCCAAAACCTAAAACTCCAATTTGTCACTTCACGAATCCCATCCAACGTAATACTATACTAATCCTCATTTCCTTCAAACGCCAAATCAGATGCCAATGACATATACCACATTCCTGTATTAAAAACGAAACTTAATAAACCTATGGAAGCTGTCCACAATGCTCTCAACCTGTATCATAGGCAAAAGTTTCAACACTTCATCTCTAAATTAGTTGAAAATTCATACAACCTTTGGAAAGCTTGCCATTATATCACCTAACCAATCCAAACAAGTTTAGAACTGAATAAAAAATTACGTATACGACACCGGAAAAGCTAAACACACCCTCAGCACACTTCAAATCTGCATCATCACAAGTTTCACTCCCCACCGAGAAAACATCAGTCGAGAAATTCCTGAATCACCCCTTATATCACTGCACTATTACGTATAGATTATATCTCTCCAACCAATGTAAAACAAATAATCAAGAAAATCAAAAACAAATCTTCCCCTGGAATAGATACCATATGTAACCTTGCTCTAAATCATCTTCCACCACACGCTCTTGCATATCTAACTGCTATATTCAACAGTTGTATAAGACTCAGGTTCCTCCCCTCGTGCTCGTAAAAATCAATAGTAGTACCTATTTTAAAATCCCAAAACTACCATCAAGTTATAGACCAATTAGTGTACCACCAGCATTTGCAAAAATGCTCAGAAAACTTACCTTAATCAGATTAAACACTTACCTTGATAAAATAAATGCAATTCTGCCACAATAATTTGGATTTCGTCCTCTTCACTCATCAACCCTATATCTATTAAGAGTTGTTGAAGAAACGGCTCTTGCTTTTCAGTATAAAAAATTCTGCATAGCACTCTTCTTAGACTTCGCACAGGCGTTTGGTAAAGTCTGGCCCAATGGATTATTATTTAAGTTACATAAACTAGAACTCCCGGAATATCTCTTCCAAATAATCAAATGCTTTTTGGAATATAGATTCTTCTCGGTAAAAATGAACAATACACTATCTTACCTACCCCAATTCCTGCTGGTGTTCTTCAAGGGTCCCCACTCTCTCCAACCCTCTTTGGTATCTTCATGGCAGATATCCCTGAATTATCAAACTGTGCTAAGGCTCTTTATGTTGATTATACAGCAATCTTAATATCCAGCAACTTAATCTCTGAAGCAATGAATGACCTGCAACAAGACTTCAAAAACTTTTCTGAATGGATAAAAAAAATGGGGATTACAGCTAAACCCCTCAAAATGCGAAATAAAAATTTTAACCTTACAAAGAACAAATATCCTTTCCCCTTTAAAAATAAATAATTACCCGATTACATGTGTCCCTTCAAATAAATAAACCAAGTACGTAGGCGTCTTCCTGAATACTCATCTCACATGGAAACCACATATTACTCATAGGCTGAATGAATATTCTGGTGCACTACTCATATTATATCCCCTTATTAACAAAAAGCCATCTCTAAAAATTGAAAATTCTCTGTTTCTTTTCAAATTAGTCCTGAAATCCTCAATAACTTACGCCACCCCAATATGGGTAGGTGCTGCTAGTTCTGTTATGAAACCTTACAAACTTGACAAAATAAAATACTTCATACAATTACCAATGCCCCGTGGTATATAATCAATTGACAACTACATAGAGAACTAGACATAGACCCAATTACAAATTACATTTCCTTACTGTCCAAATTCTTTTCTTACCTCCAAAGTGCCCCTTCCACCAGCCACTTTAACCTCGGGAAAACCAGCATTGCTCCTACAAGAATTAAATCCTGTCTCTCAAACGATCTTTTCCGTAAGCTAGAGAAATTTTTGTCCCACTTCACTCTCTATATCTTGTTTACTTTCTTGTAACATTTTATTTCACAAAAATAACAAAAATCATCCAACAAAATCCATAGAGCATGACCTCTGTCTCTCTTACTTGAGTTAATTGTTTGCAAAGCTCTATTGAAGAGTGGATATATTGTTTCCCTTTGTTTAGGTACAGCATGACCATACAAAAATAGTGTGCAAATAAATATGTGTGCTAGCATTTCTTATACATCATTAGGTACATTTTTATGTAATTCAATAAGTACTTCTGAACCCAAGATACTACCATTTTTCATTTCTCCAACTACTTTTTGTAATTCTATAACACTAATTTCATAAAACTCTTACTCTTTGACCTCATCTATCCCCTCTTCCAAAAGTTGATCATCTTTAAAATTATATCCAGTTTCTCTCAGTAATTCCTGGCTCATTGGTCCACTTGTACCCTCTTTCTAGTTAGCTCTTAAGGTTTTCCCAGTTTCCACTCTTCCTTAGATACAGTATTTCCCAAATATGTCTCCAGCGTGTTCACAAGTTCTCTCCCACATCTCGTTCTTTCCTTTAGCAACTAATTGGTTCACTTTGCTATTAATCCTAGCAAATTCTCTCCGGACTTGTAGATCAAGCGTATCACCACTTTGATATGCTTGTTTCTTTTCCTTGATTTTGTTTTCCACCTTCCAGTTCCACCACTGGGAATATTGTTTTGGGGATTCACTTTCCTCTTCACCTAGGGTCCCATGTGTAATTTCTAGGATTACTTTAATAAATCATACTTCGTTATACATAGTAGGGATAGAAGAGTAGCATGTACAGAGTTTTTTGCGGAGTCTTACTTCATATAATAACCTAACAGGGTTCTCCATAAATCTGTAAAGGTTATATATATGCTGTTGAATACCTTATCTTCCTGTTAATCATTCTGATCATCCTTTATCCATTAGCAGTATTGAAAATACATCTTTGTCCAGAGCAAATAATGATCTGTACCACCCCGCTTCTGCACCTCGCTGTAATTGCACACTTTCCACCTTTATGTTTGTATTTTGTTGGCAGATACTAAGATCTATTATTGAACTAAGGTGTCCATTGGGCTGAGTCCATGCAAATTTATGCATCTATTTTGTGCTCATAAAAGCTATTTAGCACCCAAAGATGATTCTGTTGACAGAAGTGTGTAAGCCTTTCCTGTTGTCATTCACCACATATTCTCAGAACTTACCTTCCATATCATTTTCTTTACGCCCTCTCCTAACATTTAGATCAACTAATAGAGATTATTACACATACAGATTATTTCATGCCTCATAATGAATTAGGACTTGCCCCTTGGTGGTGGTGGTGGAAGTGGGTTTTGGAGCTCCTCAAATGTAGAATGTGTCATGAATGTAGAATAAGCAGTTTTATTAATCAATATTTACAGAGGAAATTTCGGAGAGTGAAGATGATGAATATTTTGATGCTGATGCTGGTGCATCAATGGATGCAAAATCAGAAAGCGAGTCTGAAGAGAGCATGCAAGAGCAAGATGAAGAAGAGTATGAAACAGTTACTATGTCTGAATTTGGTCGTGATGCTGAGAGATATGATGAGAAGATGGATTTAACAGAGGAAGAAGAAGCTCGTCAGAAATTGAAAGGTATGTTACTTCAACAAAAATACTTTTTTCAGGTAAATTGATAAAGTTGATAACTGGGATTTTTGATGAAAACTTTCTTTTTGTAGATGCTCATACTGACAAGATCTTCCCAGATGAAATTGATACACCACTAGAAACTCCTGCAAGAGTTCGTTTCCAAAAATATAGAGGATTGCAGTCATTTCGCACATCTCCATGGGATCCAAAAGAAAATTTACCAATAGATTATGCCAAAATTTTTCAATTTGAGAATTTTAATAGAACGCGTAAAAGAGTGTTTAAAAACCTAGAAGAGGAAGAGGAAGGTGTTGTGGTAGGTATGATGACAAGGGAGAGTGTCTGTCATTCCTAGTGCTTCATCAGTTTATGTTGTCGGTCATAAAAATGTCATAGTAATACTAATATGGACTCATATCCAATATACGTTTGATGTATATGTTACAGCTAATATCTGTACAAGCTAATTTGTGAATGGACACTTAATTCACTTATTAGCTAGAGAGTTTTGATGAAGCTGTATAAATGATAATGGACAGAACATTTCTGGCAATATCTGGCTCATGTTGACCTTAGCCAAAGAAAACTTGCTAATGAAAAATATTTTGGGTTTCAAATGTATTGGAAATTCCGTATTTACCTGAATATAAAGGCAGCTCCACACATGCAGCTTTTGCAAATCCTGAGCAACGTCTCAGCAAATCCCAAGTAGTGTGGACAGGTTGCTTGCGATTCACTGAGTGCCGAACAATCAGTATTCGCCCTACCCACCACATGTCGGTCTTTAGGACACATCAAAAGCAGTGAACAGTTACCCAATATATCAGCTGTTCGGAATTGGGTGAACTGTAGCTCACTGGTTATTAAACGCAGAATGTATGGAGCAATCTTAAGACAACCCCCTAATTTTAAAGAAGCCTCCTAAAAATTTTTAAATTTAAATGTATTTAAATTAATCTAATAATAATTAATAATATAATAATTAAATTAATAATTTAAATAAAAATGTATTAATTTTTTAATGAATTCTTACTATTAAGTCAAAATTAAATTGCAAATTTTCCTAATTACTAGAAAATTGCCTTGTTGGTGAGAGTATTAACACTTATTGCTGAATATAATTTCTTGTTCCTTAAAATCATCGTAATCATGGATTTTGTCTCCACCTTCATCATCTTTACATGTTTTATCTTTTTAGTTCCCCTTCCATGATGCAATGTGCTGTAACATGGGTGAATTAAATAAAACTAAGTGGTATTATTTAAACAAAAACATTTATTCGTGAACAATTATACACTAAAATCTACTGACACTAAAAACTACTTGGTCTATTTACAGATATATTACACTTAATTATTTTTCTTTACACACGACTCCGTTCTTTTGATTATTTATTTACACAGTTCACTTCTTACACACAATTTATTTACACTGTTTTCTTCTACAGTATCACCCACTACGATGCACTGTCCACAGTCCACTGCACTGACCCCGATTCCCTGCGCGCACCAGGGTCCACTGCACTGCTGTTTACTGCAATGCACACTTCACAGCTCAGCTTCCACTGCAGATTTCAAACCGCTCACTGCTGTATCCCCACTGCACCACTGTTCACTGCAATGCACACTTTACTGCACAGCTTCCACTTCGGACATACTGACGGACTGGGCTGCTTATTCACTGATTACATACACTGACTTACTCTGACAAACTAACTTACACTGACTAACTTCTTACTGACTGACTTCTCTGCTATTCACTGACTCGCGGCCGCAGCGCATTTATACCTGGCTGGCGCTCGTCCCGATACACCCGGCACATTCTTCATGTTTCCCCGCGACTCGCGAATAGTCCGGAACCATCCAGTTTGGGGGGAAGGGAAGTGGTTCCATCAGATGATGCAATCCATGCGCAGCGAATCCGGCAGGTGATGCAATATTCGTTACAATACTCTGACTTTTTAGACCTGACTGAAAGTTTTGTGCATTGTATTTGCATTGTATCATCTGACGCAACCCAAGATCTTTTCCTTCTATTAACATATTTTCTGTGTCCTGCATATGGTGATGCCCTCTGTTTCTTTAACAGTTCAAAATGCAGATTTGTTCTCACCAACTATCGAACTGAGATTTTGCGCTGCCTCAAACCCACTTCATGTAACAAAATCTTGGCTTTCATTTTCATATTACGTTTCATTTAATACAATGTCATTCGTTGGAAATTCTCTTTATCAGTCCATTCAAAAATATCGATCTGAATTGCTCGTCAAATTTGCAGTTTATGGCAAGTATACAACCGCAAACTTATTATAGATACGTGCAATATTTTTACCATCTGTACCATGCAGTTTATTGTTACATCATCATTTACAAGTTTCGTGATCAGGAATGACGATTTAAAAACTTAATCTCTAACAAACTACACTTAATCTGCGAATATAAAACTACCCCGTATTTTTCAACTGAGATATTTAGGGGAAAAAAACTCTTCTCATATTTGGGTAAATATGATGTGTTACACCTGTTTAACACTCAGGTTGTTTTATTTCACTTGTTTAGTGTAAATCACAAAGAACAAAGGCCAGATTCTTGTCACTGCAACATTGAAATGAGTAATAAAGCATCAACTGAGGTATAGTCAGGTTATGTAGACTTATGAATTATGTTATTTCATGATAATCTAGCACCTCGATAGTGAGAGGCAAACAGACTCACGATAATCTAGCATCTTGATGGTGAGAGGCAAAGGGACTTGAGAAAATCAAGCATCTTGGTAGTGGAAGGCAAAGGGACTCACGTTGATCAAACTCCCCGATACTGAGAGGCAAAGGGACCTAACAGTAATAATTTACCCTAGCGTTTAAGGCAAGGAGACCTACGGTGATCAAGTTCCTCAACGTGGAAGGCAAGGGGGCTCACAGAAAATGAAATATCTTCTTTCTGTGCCTTGACCAACTCTTCTATCTTGTGTTTGTCACTAATTTTCTCACTCACTGTACACACACCTTATTCCTAGATCTTACAGAAGTCATTTTCATAAATTATTCATAATAAATTAATAATTAATTTATAGTTAATCATGTATCTTGGTAAATCCTATAATTACTAGGAAGATTGTTATGGTTTATCGTTTTTGAAATAATGGAATTTTTTTATTAATGGTGAAAGTTTATTAGTGTTATTGTAAGAAAGTTGGAATGTTCTTTGATTTTCACTATTTTTTTCAGCCTGGGTGGTATGTTACCCTTCACCTTATTAATGTTCCAAGCGCACTTGTGGAATCAAGATCTTCAGACCATCCATTAATTGTGTATGGAATGTTACCTCATGAGCAGAAAATGTCTGTTGTCAACATTTTATTAAAGAGACCAACTATGATTTCATCAGAACAAGAGCCCATCAAGTCCAAAGAGCAACTAATCTTCCATTGTGGTTATCGTCGTTTCAAAGCTTGTCCAATATTCAGTCAACATACAAACGGAACAAAACACAAGGTAATATTTAGTTTGTGTACTAATCAGCGGTGAGTCAAAGCACTTTTGCAAGGTTGTGGTCAGGCATGCCCACTGGGCAAATCTAATTTTTGTAAAGCACAGTGTCCTTCCTTTCATTTCAAGAAGATGGACCAGCAACGTAGGCATTTCTGGAGATAACTATGCAAAAGTGCCACACCTCACCTCCTACTGAGGTATGGCTTGTGAAAGAAATGTCTTAAAAATATAAATATAACCAAATTATAACCAATTCCAAATTTATTGGGGAAAAAAATGATGGCGCAGCCATTATTGATAGTGCTAGTAATTTTGATATTGATAGTGCTAAAATAGCCCTGATAAAACAAAATTTTGGAGAATATGATATGGAAAATGTAAATATAGTTGATATTAGGAAAGTCGAACCAAAAAAGACACTGGGACACAAGGATTCTGTGCGATTTCATGCATGGGATGTGTGGGGTGGGAGGGGGGGGTGCGTGCAAATTTGTACAAGATTGAAAATTATTAAATGTTTTTTGTTAATAGTACTTAAATAAAAATGATGGAGTTTGTGTGCATTATAAGGAAAAGGTGCTTATTCAGAATGTTGCATTTAGCATGGGCAGACTGAAAGTGATTCATATTGAGATAGAAATAAGTGAAACTATTACATTTTTTTTCATCCTTGTATAGATGACATGAGAAGGATATACACGTTTTTGGGAATGATTTGTATGATCAAACAAATCTTGGGTACCACAATATATAGGAGGATGTTAAGATAGATATAAAACACTACGTAAGGGATGGGGAGTACCTAAATGTTATGTCTGAATTTGGCTTTGTCACCTACAGGTGATACTGAAAATTCTGCCACCTATATAGATCACATATTTAGTAAATTACAGCCAAACAGTTACATACTAAAGTCATAAACTATAAGAAACTAGATAGATATATTGGGGTAGCAAACTGGAATACGGTATACCATGAACCTAACATTAATAAACTCATTTGACTATTGTTAAATCAGGGGTAAACAAATCCAAAGAAGATTGAAAAAGTAAATGTAAAAATAAAGCTAGAAAACTCTGGATTACTAAAGGACTCAAAATCTTACAACTAAAAGTAATTCGTTTAAACAAATGAAACAAAAATCCTTACATTAACACTATGAAACAACAATATAACAACAATCTAAGTAGTCTAGTCAAACTAACAAAAGACCATTGTTATTTACAACTTCTACTTCAAGTAAATGTTATCTCAAAACCTCTGGGACTTCATAAATTCTAAAAATAAGGAAAAAAAAGATTTAACATTTTATTTATACTTAATACTGAAAAGTACTTTATATTGAAAATACAGTTTTGACTAATTTATTTTAAATAGTTTGCGTAAATAGACAAAAATAATGGAAAAAAGTACTTACAGTATCACTCATTAAAATATTCTCCGAGGGAAATTTGTTTTGTCTTTTTGGGAAAGTTACTTTCCCCATCATTTATACTTTTCTGAACATATACTTTTAACTTCGCAAGACATTTCACTGCCTCTGTTGAAGATACTGCTTCAATCTTTTCTTCTACTTTTTTCTCCTCCTCCTCTTCATTATTTTCTTGTGATATAGTCAAAGATTCTACAATGTCACTCTCTGTAAGGCAGTAATTTGTTTCAGTCCCAGTATCAATATTTCATAATCATGAAATGTAACAGTTAATGGAAGTTCTATCTCCTTCACAATTTGTTCCCATACATCACTGATTTTCACAAGCCTCAATCCATGACGAAGCACTTGGAAATTCAAAATTCCTGACTTTCTCCAACAATTGGCAATTGTTGTTGCTTTCACATTCCACCAACCCCCTGCTGACATTTGTATCCCTTACAGGATGCTGATTTTGGTTGCAACTTTCAATCTAAGGTTGATTAGATCCCAGTGAACCAGTAATTAACAAAAGTAGAAGTTTGCATTATGAATAAATTCCCTGGTCTAGTGGCTGCAGTACAGAAGTGCTGTAGGGAGGGAGGAACTCAATATGGATATTTTCCAACCTGCAGTTTACTTTTTGAGCAGAGCATCTATCAACTACAGGATTTTTCGTTTGTTTTCCAATATATTTGTCCAGCTCAAGATGCCAGTCTGCAAACAGTTCTTTGATCGCCCATGGTTTCTTATTGGCTGTATATTTTGCTGGAAGAGATGCCACACTTTTGTAACATGTAAGCTTTATGCTATGTTCTACTACCATAGGCTTCAATTTTTCAGTATTACAGCATTACAACAAAATATGCTGTTAATCTTTCTTATGACTTTGCTCCCTTGTATGTAACATATTGTTTTATTGAACGACGTGTGATAAAAAAAGGCTGTTTCATCTGCATTGAAAATATCATTAGGATCAAATTTTCCAATTACATTTTTCAGATGATGTTTCTTCCACTCTCGAGCAGTGTTCATGTCAGCATATTTAGCTTCCCCAACAAAGCCTTCCAAGTTATGCCATATTGCTCGTGAAAACGGAACAGCCAGCCAGTACATACCTGAAAATTCTTAACATTTAATAGTGTTGCAAATTATTTTGCTTTTTCTTGTATCATTGGTCCAGAAACGGGTACATCCACTACACCTAACTTCCTTAAACCATGTGTCTACTGCCTCTTCCAATTTACGAAAATCCCCTTAACGAATCTTCTTCTGGTTGGGGCATATCGCTGATTGTTCATACATTTTTAGAATTTTTCCTTTGCTTTTCAAAATTGTTGAAACTGAAGTTGCCTTTGTATCATATGCATCTGCTTCATCGACCTGCTTCATTCCACTCTCTATACCATTCTAACCAAATGGGGTCGTAATTTTTATGAATTCCACTAATAACCTCCACAAAACACACTTAGAAAATGAACCACCACAACAATTATTTGCAATCAGAGCATTTGCTACAATTACCAAGACATGAAATGAATTTCTGGAATATTGTAATATTCAATATTGGAAAAGTTGGGATTCCCCATCACATGATCCAAAAATAACAACTATTACTTCTATCTGCTGTGATCATGGTGAACTAGGTCTTGGTCTTAATGAATTCAATTGACATGTAGAATAGGTCCACCACTTCACACCAAAAATGAAACAGCAGTCCAAGCAGGAAGTGGAAGCTGGTGGTGCCGCACCAAAGACAAAGAAGACTATTGCATCTGTCAGAAAGGTCATGGCCAGGGTGTTTTGGGATGCGATAGGAATCCCGTTAATTGATTATTTATTTATTGATTTACACAAATGATAACAGAAGACAGACAGACGCAATCAAGATATTTAATAAGTTTGAATTAATTTACAGTGAGGTAAAAGATAATGATTTATAATCTAAAATCACAGAAATATCAAAACCAGATTCACACTCACCAGCCATCGAGTCCGAGATTCCGCGGGGCATTGTCAAATCAGCATCATGTAACAATCTCAGTATTCATTTGATGTAATGCCATTAGTTTCAGATTCTCTCTTTACCGGCTCATTCAAAAATATTGATCTCAATTGCACAGCAAAGTATCTGTGGATGCCGAGAATATAACCTCGGATATAATTACCTATTGTATATATGCACGAGTCGATCTGGTGGCTGAGATCGCTAAGGCAGTAGTGCCGTAGCGATGTCGTACCGAAAGATCGCGGGTTCGAGTCCCACCTTGGGCATGGTTGTCCCCCCATCATCATCATTATCATCATCATCCATCTCTCATTGTCACCTTTCTGAATAACATTCAGAATTGTAACTCAAGGATTTATCCTCGCCTTAAGGTGAAAAACCTTCGACAGTCGACCAAAGTGAAGTGGAACGACTCAAGTGGTCCAATGTGGCCAATCAAGTTAATAATAATAATATATGCATGATACTTTTACCAACTTCACTGTTTATTGTTATGCTTACATTTACGAGTTTTGTGACCTAAAATGACAATATAAAACCTTAAACCTTAACGCACCTTAATCTGTGAATATCTGTTGACCCCACATTTTTAAACTGAGATATTTATGAAAAACCTTGTCTTATATTCGGGTAAATACAGTATAATGTGTATAAAGTTTGGAACAATTACATATAGTCCAGAATTTTTAGTCAAAATAAACTTCAAAATTTTAGGCAAGAATCTGAGATCATCAAAGCTCTTAGCAGCTAAGATGTTTTTGTCCAAAGACATATTTACCAGAATTATCAAAGAATGCAACTTCGCTGCAACAATGTTAGATTTCTACAATACACTGATTTATTTCATCTTGATTATAGACAATCACCTAAAACTATGAGAAATGGATCTGTTTCATTACAATTAATTAATATGTGTCTAATTAGTATGTTGATAGTTATTTGAATTCGCATATAGTAGTGTGTCGATCTTCAATTCATTTGCCAAACTACTCATACATGACTATCATACTGTTTACTTCTCAGTTCTAATAATTTGTATACTGTGTTTCTTCGTGCCCTACTTTGTAAAATTATAAACTTTGAATTTTACAGTAAGTAAAGGGAAGAGTCCCTTATTAATAAACATATAAATAAATAAAGATATATTATGATGTTATAATACACAATTATTTTGTTGCAGTATGAACGGTACTTTCAACCAGATGCTACAGTTATTGCGACAGTTTTTGCTCCAATCGTATTTCCCCCTTGCCCAACTCTTGCCTTTAAGCAGAACAGTGATGGATCTCAGGTAAAACACATTTATTTGGAAATTATTTCTATCCACCAGGAATCTGTACAATTTGAAAGCATGTTTTTAGAATATTGCAATTTGTGTATAGTAAAGCTTGAAATATTGACCTACTAGACATAAAATAGTAAAACTTTTGTGTCGTTGAATTGTGAATTTTATCGTATTTTCTTCTCGTTTCCTTTCTTTTTCTTCTTTTACTTTTTACTTTCCCATATATGTAAATATATACGTCTGTCCATCTGTCTGTCTGTGAACTACTAGCACCAAAACCATACGTAGGATTTTTTTCCAAATTGAAAAAAACTGTGTTGATCTGACTCCAGTCGAATCTTTGAGATTTGATTAAAAAAATATTTCAATTTGGGACTAATTTACATCAAGGCCTCCGGATATTTTCAAAATTTACTTAAAAATAACTCAATTTTTTCCCTTAAATATCTTGTAGCAATTATGTAAAATACTCTGAGTGATGGCATAGGTCCGATTTTCATGTTCAACTCAGAATTTTCGAAAATTTCACAATTTTCCGGCGTTTTCCTACAACTACAAAATTGAAGATAGAGATTTTTCCTTTAAATAAAATTTCTCCATAGTGAGGTCTTTTATTAAGATTATCTACATTTTTTTTTTTTAATTTTAGTAGTTTTCACGCAATATTGCGAGAAACGTTCAATTTAAAAAAATTACCAACAAGATTTTCTCAAAAAAAGACTTCAATTTTGTCTTTTAAACTTTTAGAAGGGATAATGCTAAATGTACTCTTTAAGATGACAGATGCCATATTGCTCTATTCTTTTTCAGTGTTTTTCAAAAATTACAAAAATGGATTTTTTTTTTGATGTCTCTCACTTTGTTGCAATTTATTCATATTATTATATTTATGAGTACATGTTCTTTGTCATATAAACAATAATGTCATGTATTGTTTCCTGAAAACTCAACCATTTTCTGAGAAAGCAAGTTTTTAGAAATGCTCAAATGCAATTTTCTCAGAAACTGCTCCAAATTTTGTCTTCAAGCTTTTCAAAGGGATAGTGCTAGTTGCACTCTTTAATATGATGTAAAGTTCATTTTGTTTTCGTTTGTTTGTTTTTGTAAAATTTCACAAATGAATTTGGGGGGGGGGGGGGAGAACTCTCACGCTGTTAATATGCACATTTCATCCAATTTGTAAACTCGATTGTATTAGTGAGTAAATGTGCGTTAAATGACTTCTAATAAAATTGTTTGAAAACAAATATTTTCTGTGAAAAAAGAGCTTCAAATTTCAAATTTACAGTAGTGCTTTAATGCCAGTTTTTTAAATACTGCTCCGCATTTTTCGAAGAAAATTGCCATTTAAGACAAGCAAGTACAGACGAGGTGCTTTTACAGTATTCTTCATCAGTAAGATATACTACCATGTTTGTTTGGTGCTGCAATGCTGTTTGTGAATGTTGTGTTGTTTTGTGTTTTTTGAGAGCTTTGAATTTCCTTACTTGCCATGTCTTGGAGGCAGCATGCTCATTTGAAGCTAGCTCAGCAGTCACACTATCAAATTCTTTTCCTTTTTTGTGTTTTTTCTTTTAGGTTTTTATTTTCTATTCTTTTCTTTTTACCAGATTTTAAATTTTATATTTCTTTGTAATGTGTATCTTTGTTTTATCGTGAACATTCTCAGGATCCTGCCTTTATCATGTATTTAGTAAATAAATAAATAAATAACTTAAAAACGAATTTTGCATGCATTATGGAAATGCCCTCATAGGGAACCTGCTGAGTGGTTAGTCACTGTTAAAGAGTTTAGAAACTACTGAAGTATTCTCTCGTTTGTATCTTCACAGTAAAGTTGTTTTTACAGTCATTATCTTCAACTTCTATATCCAATAAAACAGAAAAAGTTATTTATAAATTGTATAATGTGTTTTGCAGGATTTGGTTGGTGTTGGATCTGTGTTGTCTGTGAACCCAGACCGAATAGTAGCGAAAAGAGTGGTTCTTAGTGGTTATCCTTTCAAAGTTCACAAGAGGACAAGTGTAATTCGCTTCATGTTCTTCAACAGGGAAGACATTGAGTGGTTTAAACCAGTTGAATTGAAGACAAAACATGGTCGCCGAGGACATATTAAGGAACCTTTAGGTATACTATTAAATACGATGGTTATTATCTTTGAAATCTGTATCTTTCCCTGTCTGCAATATTAGCTTTAAATTACTGGATTACAAAATTTAAAATTTGTTTCTCATGAGTGAATATTGTTCTGGTGTGTTACATATTACATTGTATCATCTTTTTTCTCTGAAGATGAAGGAAAGTTTATTTTGCGTATCTTCTCCACAGGTACTCATGGACACATGAAATGTGTGTTTGATGGACAACTGAAATCTCAAGATACTATTTTAATGTGCCTGTACAAGAGAGTTTTTCCAAAATGGACCTATGAACTGTGTTTGGACTCACCACCAGCCCTTTTTAATCATACAAATCATGATGATTTTATGGAATAAAAATGAAATTAAATTATATAAAATTAATGTATTATTAGTTTGTTGTATCTTCAAATATTCTGAAGATGAAGAATAATAAAAGATAATATTATTTTGTTGTTTCTCAAAAGATAGTTTGACCTTTCTGCAATATTGGATCTCATTATGCCCATTGTTGGGCCTTGTCCATATTATTCTCTCCTCCCTTCCTTATCCTTTTTCTCATCTCTCTCACATCCTTCTTTCCTCTCTTCTTTTTTTTATTCACAGGGCCTGGTATTAAAGCATCACATAACAGTAGCAAAAGCATCAATATGATTCTTGTTTTTTAAAGGAGAATGAAAACTCATTCTTAATAATGAAATATCACCTCATCCACTTACAAATGACAAATATTTGCAAGTAATCCTTAATGAATAATTTCTTCCAGAGTAAAAAGAATGAATTTATTATTGAGTAGACCTGGTAATACTTCGCTCTTGCAATTATTACACTTCACACTGTGACGGTTGTCACAAAGATAACTAAATGGGAATAATAAACTTACGTAATTATAAATATGGGTCAATGCAACAATGGGGGTATAGAAAAGAAACAGATGAGCTTTATTTTGGAAACAATGTAAGGAAAGGTGGCAACAGAATTGGTCATGGGGAAAATGCATAGTATGTTAACAAATAATGCAGTGAAATGTGAGCGAATTCTGAGCTGTTCAAGAGCACTTGGGTTATCGTAATTGCATTAAATGATCAACGCATGTCTATGTGCGACAGACATACCAACATTCCCATTGCACTATGTGTATATTCGTCACATAAGAGCAAGAAGTAAGTTGACATAATTTTATCGCAATTGGATGAACGTGCAATACAGCAGTGCATAAAATACAAGCAAACAAATATTGATTTTTAGTTTCCCACATACATATGTATATACGGAGTAAAATATGTAGCATAGGGAAAGTAATGTAATGCTGCTGGGAATCGATTTCAACAGAAATACACATTTTAAGATCCCCTGATTCTGAAAAAGTGGTTCCTTTCAAAATGCCTGTTAGTGAACACTACTAGCGCCTAAACCATGCATAGGATTTTTTCCAAATTGAAGAAACCTGTCCATCTGGCTCGAGTTGAGCTTAGAGATTTTGAAAAACATTCTTTAAAATTGGGGAATACTTCACATGAAGCCCTCTGGACATTTTAAAAACATTCTCAAAACAGCTCCAAATCTTTTCTTTAAATTTCTGGTAAGAATGGAGTAGCATACACTACTCCAAAAGTGGCATAGGTCAGATTATCAGGTATAACTGCGAAGTTTGGAAAATTGATGTAAGTGAAGTATGAATTTTTTCAGTGTCTTCCTACAGCTGCAAAGTTTAAGATTTTTTCTTCAAATAAAATTTGTTGCCCACAATTAGTTCTTTTATTAAGGTAATTTACGTTTTTTGAAACGTTTTGTAGTTTTCCCACAATATTGCCATAAATGTAATGTGCAATAAAAAAAAATACAAAACCAGCTGCAACATATTTTAAGAAACTTTTAAAAGAGGTAGTGCTAAATGCACTTTATAAGAAAACATAAATGCTGTATTGTTGAATTTTTTGTTGTTTTTTAATTATAAAAATGTTATTTCTTTGACTTTTCCTTCCTGTTGTTTATATTTATATTAGTGGTAATTTGTTTACATTACTATATTTATGAGAACATGTGCTTTAAATAATGTCATAAAGTTTCTCAACAGTTTTCTGTGACAGCTCAAAATTCCCCATTTTCGGAAACGCCATTTTCCAAAATGGGACCAAATTTTTCGAACGAATATTGGTAATTGCACTCTTTTAATACGACGTAAAGTTCATTTAATGTGGATATTTTTTCAAAAATTACACAAATGAAATTTTTTTGAAAGATCTCTCACGCCGTTAATATGCACATTTTCAGCAATTTGTAAACACTATTCTATTTGTGAGTTTCACAATTGAATGTTAATGAAGTTTTTCGAAAACTTCGAAATTTCGAATTTACAATAGCGATTGAACACCATTTCTTAAAAACCGTTCCTAATCATTTAACGAAAATTGCCATTTAAGGCGAAGTAATACTGTTCTTTAATAATCTTAAAATAATAATTCCGCACTACAATTAGGAAACCGAAATATTGAGAAAATTTAAAAGAAATGTACCGTGGGCGGCGATAGATGGCAGTTGGCAAGAGGATGTGGCAAGTCCGATTAGCTAGCCGAGGCCAAATGAAATAGGAAACTAATACGCGAAAGTCTGTGCCATTCTACAGCACCACTAATTTACTTTCTCACTACCGCGGTTGAGAGAAAGTTCCGTAATGCCGCACAAAGAAACTACGAATTTTCGGCAGAAAAATTTATTAAGCCCTGGCAACGAAAAAGTGAATAAATCCAGATGCTAAATTTAGAAACAAAATCCTCTAATACGTGGTTGGAGTAGCCATAATCTACCTTTTGTGATTCCTTGATACTGTAAAATCGATTGACGGCAAAACGTCTGAACAACGCTACCGGTTAAACCGTTCAGCCGATTTTCTCCAAAATTGATATTTTACCCAATCGATCTGCCTGATATTGGGGCCCCTTTAATTTGAAACTGATATTTAAATTTTAGGAGGTATTTTACATGAAGCTCGTGGGACATTAAAAAATTGCTCCATCGATTTTCATTAAGGCTAAATGTCCCGACACTAGTACAATTTGTAGCCACCACGTGGCAGTACCAAAATAAGTAAACATTACTTTACCGATAACGTCTGAACCAATCGTTCGATTTTCGATCTGTAAACGGCATTTGACGCCTTTTTAAAATAGAATTTACGCTACGATGACCTTTTTCCAAAAATCTAACAAAAACGCGAATTTGAAATTAGTTCGCAAACTTCCGAGAACAAATTTAAAAATGTGGCCTTATAGCGCGATGGCGACATGCTTCCTGAATCCAACGCTGTGATATTCATGCAAATCGGACGAATAGGAGTGTCGTAAAGTGAAATTTACGAAAACACCTCGCCCCCCCCCACTTCCTTTTCTGCGCCGTTGCGTCACCCACCCGCCCGTTATGGACCCTCTATCAGCGCGGTGGCACGGCCAGGCCCGGCGGTTAAAGCGGTGCTACGTCTAAGATCTTCCACTTGATCGACTTGCTGGGTCGATCCCCAACGTGATCGACTTGCTGGGTCGATCCCTCACTTGATCGACATGCTGGGTCGATCTCTCACTTGATCAAATTGCAGGGTCGATCCCCCACTTGATAGACTTGCTGGGTCGATCTCCCACTTGATCGACTTGCTAGGTCGATCCCCCACTTGATCGACTTGCTGGGTCGATCCCCCACTTGATCGACTTGCTGGGTCGATCCCTCACTTTATCGATTTGCGGGGTCGATCCCCCACTTGATCGACATGCTGAGACGATCCCCCACTCGATCGACTTGCTGGGTCGATCCTCCACTTCATCCACTTGCTGGATCGATCCCCCACTTGATCGACTTGCTGGGTCGATCTTCCACTTGATCGACTTGCTGAATCGATCCCCCACTTGATCGACTTGCTGGGTCGATCCCTCACTTGATCGACATGCTGGGTCGATCTCTCACTTGATCAACTTGCAGGGTCGATCCTTCACTTGATAGACTTGCAGGGGCCGATCTTCCACTTGATCGACTTGCTAGGTCGATCCCCCACTTGATCGGCTTGCTGGGTCGATCACTAACAAGATCGAATTGCTGGGTCGATCCCCCACTTGATGGACATGCTGGGTCGATCTCCCATTTGATCGACTTGCTAGGTCGATCCCCCACTTGATCGACTTGCTGGGTCGATCACCAATCAATACAACTGAGTAAAACATTAATTAAATGTTTTAAATAAAATTACGAGATGCCATCTTTCTGTCCCTAATTTTAGAATGTACAAATCCAAATGATAAGAAAAGTTATTCAATTCCAGCTGATGATGCGATCGCAGTGTGCAATTGATTTGTCAGTGCTATTGTTTCGAAATTTAAAATTGCAACAATGTTTCAAAGAAAGTCACCATATTAATGGTTTGAGGTATTGTGCAGTTTCTTCAGAGAATATATTATTTGAAATGTGATGATTTTGCCCTGTATTTTATGATGGCAGGCATAGCAGCAGGATGATACGCATTTACAAATTCCAGGGATTTATCAATATAATTTTGTTCTGAACTGTCACCACAAAATCGATGATCTAATATGTTTCATAAAAAATGTGCTGATGTCATAGCCATTTCAAATCGCTATTTGACGAAGGTTACATTAGCTTCTATGTCATCCTCTAAAAATTCTTTGAGCTAATGCACCCAAATGTTCGCTGTTTTTTCTATTGTGCAATAATCCTTTTGCACTTTGTCAAGTCTGACAGATGCGGGGCAACCGTACGTTAAAATGTCTGATAAACCAAGCTCTTCTAACCATACTAATTTTTCTCTCATTTTCATGTTAAAAGCGTTGTCAGTGATTAAACTCTTAACAAAACCACCATACTTTTTGCAACTTTTGATTGATTTAGTCACTACATAAAAAAATAGTCTTCTGTCTGACTTTTATCTTCTGTATTAATCGTATCACTGAGATACACTTTTTCTTCGATTATATCTGTCACAGTAGTATATAAGATCGGTTCATTGTGTATATTACGCCAACCGTCTTCAGCCATACAACTTCACTTTTTATATTTTGTTTTTCTTTTCAAATTTTGATTTCATGAACTTTATTAAGTAATTAGTTTTCAATTTTTTGTTGTGTTGGAAGCGTGTATTCAGGATATAACATTTCAATTATCTTTTTAAATTCCGGATGCTCGACTTCTTTAAATACAGTATTCGTAGTGTAAATATATTTGGTTACTTGAATATCAAATCTTTTCTTATCATCAGCAGAAGTGCGCGTAACAAATTACTCCAGTGTAGATTGCTTAGCAGATAGTTCACATTGTTAGTTTGCCATATTAAATTCTGATATTGAAAAACCTACAAAAGCATGTAATTTTTAGTAAAGAAAATAAGATTTACGTGGAATTAATTTTATCAACTGTTTGAGGAAAATAAATCTCTCACTGTTGTACATATTCGATTCAACCAAACAAATACTATACATAGGCTACTTACTTGAACTCAGAGTATGTGTTGGGCTGGAATGACACGTTCCAAATCTCCCTTCAACGCAAATCTCACGAGCAGAAGCAGTAGAAACACATTTTTACTTTCCCGTATACATACGTGTATACGCATTAGTATACATAGTATAAGTAAAGTTATGTAATGATGCGCGAAAAAACGGCGGATTTTTGGCAGACAAATATTCATTGCTGGGCCGTGATGACAAAAAAGGGGATCAATGCAGATACTAAATTAAAAAAAAAAATTTAATACGGTGTTGCCAGAATCCCTGTTTTGTGGGTCCTTGATACCGAAAACCCAATTGCAACCCCAGCGGCAAAACGTCTGTCCATTCGTCTGTAAACACCACTAGCACCTAAACCACACTTATGATTGGTTTCCAAAATGGACATTCCTTAGACGATCTGGCTCCACTCGAGGCCCCGCGATTTTGTAAAACTTCCTTCAAAACTTGGAGGTACTTTACATGAAGCCTCCGGGTATTTTTAAAATGTTCTCACAAATGGCTTCGAAGTAAATTTCTTGTAACAATAGAGTAAAATACAACATGAAAGTGGCATTGGTCAGATTTTAACGGTTACCTCCAAATTTTCGAAAACCGCAGAAGTTTGAATTTTTTCGGCGTCTTCCTACAACTTAAAAATTGAAGATGGAGATTTAATTCCTTCCAATTAAATTTGTTCTCCATAGTTCTTTCATTAAGGCAATGTGCATTTTTTGACAATTTTAGTAGTTTTCGCGCAATATTGCAATATGTGCAATTTTCAAAAATAACAAAATCAAGATTTTCTCCATTTTTTTGTTTTAAATTTTGGTAGGGATAGTGCTAAATGTACTCAATGAGATGACATGAACAGCAGTTTGCTCTACTCTTTTGTTTAAAAAAATTTACAAGCTTTTTAATAATTTTCTTAAAACAATGAAACTCTTATTATTACAGTGCGGGTTTTATAACTCTTCCTCCCTATGCCTACTTCACGGTGGCATCATGTCATTGTATTTCACGTCTTTTTCAGCCGTGCTGCTAGATGTCTCGATCGCGACTGTATACCAGCAATGCGATCGGTCGCGATCATGCGACATCTGGTGACACGAACGAGAAAGATGCAAAATACAGTGACATAATGCAACTGAGAAGTAGGGCCTTGGGGGGCAGAGCTATAAAAACCGCACTATATATTAAACTCTTGAACAAATCCATGATACGATGACAAGATATTGGTGACTGATGATTTGAAAGCAAACTCTCTCGTTTGATCTGGTACTGAACAAATGTTCAACATTCGGAATGAACGCGAGCAACTCATTTGTGGATTTGTATGTTGGATTAAGGCTTTTTACCACTTTTGAATACTTGGTTAATCAGTTTGAATCGCGTACCTGAGAAGTGCCAATTGTATAAAATAGCGAATTGTGTAAACTTAAAAAATTGCTGGAAAGACTTGATTGAAAACATGCGCGCTTTTTATTTTACTTGAAAGTATCATCCATGCTAAAACTAAGAAAATTAGGCCTAGAGAACTTACATTGAAGCAACGTAAAAAAAAACAATTTGGAATTAAAATTTCGTATGTTGGCTAATAACGTAGTGAAATTCTGACGTGAGAGTGGCGAGCGCGAAGAAAGCGAATGGTAGAGAGACCATTTGTGACCGAGTTATGCACTTTCTTTACGTCGTATACGTTGCTACACATTTAATCCGTAGGTTCCCGATTTGAGGTCAAAACAAATATGAGCGGATATTGGTGTATAATTTTCTGAAACTACCGCTCAAATCCGCATTCGTCCTGCGTGTTCTTGGACGTGTTCAAACGAACAAAAATGTGTTGGCAAGTAGAGGCAAAATGAACCCACTCGCATATACTCGCGGTATAAACGTTCTTAAAATTCTCAAGAATGTCATGCTTCGTACAGTTGATTTTTTGAAACTTTGATAGATAGTAGTGCTCTGATTGTTTTTGTTTTTTAAGCCGTAATTTGCACCCTGTTTATCATCTGTCAAATGACCACTGTTGAATAGTGCACTGGATAAATTTGCTAGTAGGTATATGTAACATCTGCAAATGCCATTGGTTTAGCAAAGTAGTAAAGTCGTAATTATATCTCGCTCTTAATGTGTAATGTGAAGTAATTTTTAATGTTTAGGCCAGTTGTATTAGGTTTAAAGGTGATATTGAAAATGTATTTTTGTTTCAGATCATTTTTATCAAAATGCCACTAGCTCACCGAGAAGTTTTGCAGTTGGGCCTGCTTTTTTTATGTGTTCCATTACAGTATTTGCTTTCTGGGCACCTCACTAATCGGTCACAAGCAATTCTTCATGTTGTGAATGATTTCAGACATTTTCGTGATAATTGGTTGCACACTGAACCATGGAAAAACCGTTTTGTCCAATTAGTTTCATGGGTTTTGAGAGGTATCTTGATATTTATTATGAAAACCAAAAATTCTTTGTTTGTTTTTTAAAAAAATAAAATTTGTAGCTATTTATAGTGTTGAGCTAGAGAATTGTCATCAAACTAATTTCTTTATTGTACCTATTAGAAATTTCTGAATATAACATGTAAAATTTTGGTCCTTGTTAATTCTATTCATCCCATTGTTTACTATATCTGAATAATTATGACAACTGTCTTGGGGTCATGTGTTTCATGTATAATTGGCCAGTCATACAAGGGTGAATTTAAAATCTGTCAGAACAAATATGATAAAAAAAATCTTGGTATTATTGAAACGTAATATGGTGAAAATGCCTCAGTTTCCACTTTTTTTATCCTAATTGACATACTCTTTTTTGTCTTATGTCATTTTTGTCTCTGTGAACAGTTCTTTTAGCATTGCCATTCTCCTTAACTCCAGAGTTTTTCCATTGCCCACTTTGGCAAAACCTGGTCTGGAAGCTGGATAAACGCTCAGCAAGGGATAGATTCAGCTTGTTGACTGTGTTTTAGTTCAGTGAATATCATACTTTTAAAAAATCTCAATTCGTTTTTACGGAATATAATTCCATTGAGGTGTATTGTTGCCTTGAATGAACTTCACCTGGTTGTAAACCAAAGAACATCTTGTCAAAAGGTTCTATAACCTCTTTAGAAGTTCAAAAATCTGTGTTGTGGATATGGCTGACATTCTTGTAGATCTTGTTCTTTTTAACAATGAGTTATGTTCGCATCCATTCATCCAAACTGCTATATTAATCTAGGGAAATGTGTGAAGCTCTCTGCAAATTTTCAAATATTCAAATGACAGTCTTTCCCATTGCCTGTAGTTACGAAATCACCCCTGACCATGTTCCGAACACTGCACTAGGTAAAGAGGAGCGACTGGTGCCACCAATCTCTCTGCCTCTGGCTTGCAGGATTTGTAGCAAAGGGAGCGGGGAGAGAGGAGGGGTTCGATTTGAGAATGTAGAGAAAACTTCTCAGGGAATGAATTGAAATAAAAGCGCAGGGGTGTTGGGGATGTCTGGGAACAAATCGTAGAAGTTAGAGTAATTTACATAGGTTGGGACAAATGCTCTGATTAGTCGCTTCTAGGGAGATGTGCTATTTCACAAAAATCCCAGGAACGCCACACAGGGCTATTAAATCTTTCAAATACTGAAGCAGATGAACAAAGTTTGAAAGACAGTAGAAATTTCCCCCATCTCCACTGAAAGCTCAATTATTCCCAAAAGTCTATCAAAATCAAACAATAAGGAAGAAAATATCCAAAATGCTGCTTTTGATGTGAATGTTTTTTTCCATAAACATGGAAAGGATAAGGATAAATAGACCTGGTGCAGAGGGAATCATTATGTAATCAATCAAATATGAAAATGAAAAATGTCTTTGCAGGTTTTTTAATTTTATACATAAATGCTGGAAGTATGAATTTATACCGCAAGCTTGGAGTAAATTGATAGTTACACCTTTTTTTAAAAAGGTGACCAATGGAATGGTGTCAAGTATTGAGGTATAAGACTGCCCAATGCTGGGTATAAATTGTATGTTAAAATTTTGTTCAAAAAACTAAGTAACATCTCAGAAATGTTTCTTGTAGGAGAACAAAATTGTTTTAAATTAAATAGATCATGTACAGGCAGTGTTTTTTCAATTAATCAGCTTGTAATGAAACAAGGAATTTACTATACCTATGTTTAGATTTTCTAGATCTTGAGGAAGCATTTGAGCAGGTAAACTGGAGAAAAATGTCGAAAATTCTAGAAGAATGTGGCATACTGCAACACTTGACTAAGGCAATACAGAGCATATATCTTAATTCTATCAGAATACATGCACCAAATTGGGTAAAATCAGCATAGGGCATCGAGTCAGGGAAGTCAGTCTTTTTTTTTTTAATTACAGAAATGGTATAATTATTCAATGGCAATTAAATCAACATAAAATGTTACACGTTTTGTTATTTGCTGTTACCTGTTAATAGTGGCCTTCTCTCTTTAGTTCAGTTTTATAGATGAATGTCAATTGTTGGGCTTTTCTGTAAACATACTTCAGTTGAATACTTTTCAATAATGTCTATTTAAATGAGCCATTAAAAGTATTTGGAAATGGATGGACTTTAACAAAGAGCAGACTTTGCCATAAAATTGTTTTTTATTCTTGAGAATATATTGTGAAAATGGATATTGCTGTTAATTAAAACTGTACATCCCCACAGAAATTCATGGTGTATATTTTAGTTTTCTCAAATGCATTCATTACTGTATTTTTGTGTTGATTAGGCTTTGATCAATTCTGTAATGCACTTATTTTGTGTTTCTCTCTTCAGGTTTTGTTCGCCCTTCAAATCCCATTGAAGGCGTGCGAGTTAATGGTCCAGAAACGTCTTTAGCAATAGAAGTCCTTCAGTACAGAGAACGAGCTGGGTTTTTCGGTTCTTCTCAAGAAGTTCGGTCTGAAAGGCCAAAACATTTACGTTTCAGAGTTGGTCAAGTAGTACGTCATCGTATAGAGGGATTTCGAGCTGTGATTGTAGGCTGGGACTTGCATGCAAAGGTAAGATAGCAATGCCATAAGTAAGTTTTTGCTGAGAATATTGTTTGTGCTTCAACATGTAGGTTTAAGATTTATTTTTCCAAATATATTACTGTATTCAACATTTTCTTTTCACTAGGCCCCAGAATCCTGGCTCAATTTAATGTATGGTGAAAGTAGAGTGAGTATTCATTTCATGGTTTGTATTCTTGTTTAAATCATTCACTGATGTTGAAAAATGAAATAAATTGGTCTGTGTTTAAAAATGTAAGTAAATTGGTTTGATGTTCAACACCATTGATCAAAGAAATATCAAATACTGTTTTGTCATTTCATTTCTTTGACAAAAGTTTTCAATAAGGCTACATAATTATGTGGCAAAATTCATGAGAACTGTAATTCGGTACTGTAATAATTATTAATTGGCAAATGCACAGAGATCAAAGCTGTTTTTATCATGATTTGCTTTTTGTGGTTTATTAAGATTTTTTGTTTATTTTGATTTAAGCTGTTAATAAGTTTGATAAAAGCTGAAGTGTGTGTGTGGTGTGAAGAAAGAAATATTTCATTTAATGCCAGATTCTTTGTCAATAGGTTTCGTCAATAAAACTCTTAGCAGGTTTTCTCTAGGATCTCACTTTTCCTCTGCGTATCATTTGAAGGCTAGAATTAAAAAAGGATGTAAATGGCATTTTCATACTTTCGAGAAAAATTCGTTTTTACTCCTATATATGTTAAGTCGCAATCACAGCACATACAACTCCTGCCATTTATAATCACCCCACAACACTATCAAGAAAAGCTTCTGGACTTCGTGTCTTTCTCATGTAGATAAGTACAGAACGTTCAAAAGTCTGTCCTCTCCACCATCCTTTATGAGGAAGCGGCAACACCACTTAATCAGCATGACAGCATTCGAATGTTACTCAGAAGTGCACTTACTGCAAGCAGGCAGTAGTTGAAATGAGAATGCGTAATCATATTCTTCATATCCAACTGACATATTCAGTACTAGTTGTTTGTATTTTTGGTAGGACATGTGTTTTGAGCAAATAATTAGGACACAGGTGACGTGAAACAACTAGGCTTCTAAAACCATGGCGTAACTAAAACTTCCCAGTGGTCATTTAATTCCTTCAAAACCATTGACAAATTAAATTACTCAATATCATTGTATGTAATGTCCTTATCCCAAGAAACTATAAAAAGAGTTTTCGATAATAAAAGTAAAAGGGTAACACTTTGTGTTCAAAATTTTGGTAAACCTTTTCAACACATGATGTAATAAGATAATTATGAAATTAAAAAAAAATATACTCTTTATTTCAAATGCTTTTTATTTTAGTGTCGGTATTTATGCATATCCAAACCAAGAACTTTTCATGTGTATTCAACTAAAATGGTTAGTTTTACAACAAAACTTTACAGGAACTTTTCTGTAGCAAATTTAAACTACTTCAGTTTTGTATATGATGTAATTTTCTGTAGGATTTTTGTTAAGGAGATATGTGCAAATAACATGGAAAAAGCCTCTTCAAACTCCCCCACCCCCCACACTTCAGGATTTTTAGTTTGTCATTCAGTAAGTACCTTCTAACAATCATGCCAAGTTTCAAAACTGGAATTTTTTCCCTTTAATCTTCATCTTTTGGTGTAATTTCACTGGACTATTTGTTGCTGGAGGGTTACGGACCTGGGCGAAAGCGCCATTGCTGATTCAGCCTGCAATGGTGCCGTTTCCTTTTAACGGTGGGTGGAGTTGGGATACAGCTACTATGGAAAGGCTTTTTGAATACTGTACATATGGAGAAAATTATGTTGTATAAAGAAAGTTATGTAATGAAAATTGATTTTGAGATTTCGACAGAAATACGTGTTGTGAGGTCCCCTGATACCGAAAAAGGGTTCGTTTGCTTTTCAAACCGTCTGTGTGCATGCCTGCCTGCTGTGTGTCCATCTGATGTATGTGAACAACACCAATGCCTATACAACGTATAGGATTTCTTTCCAAACTGAATAAACTCTTGAGGATCTGGCGTGAGTAAAAGCTCAGCAGTTTTGAAAAACATTAATTTTTACTTACAACCTTGGGACATTTTGAAAATTTTCTCAAAAATGACTACAAATTTTTTCTTTAAATTACTTGTAAGAATAGAGTGAAATACACTTAAGATGGCACAGGTCTAATTTTCACTGTTAACTAAATTTTTGAAAATTGCAAAAAATTGAAATTTTTTCAGCAACTTCCTACTATTACAAAATTGAATATCGAGAATTTTCCTTTAAATGAAATTTGTTCACCATAATTCGTCTTTCATTAAGATCATGCACATTTTTTGAAAATGTTAGTAGTTTTCGTAAAATATTGCATGCAATTTATGCAATAATAAAAAATAGCAAAAACACTATTTTCTCAAAAATGGTTCAAAATTTGTTCTTTAAACTTTAGGCAAGGATAGTTCTAAACATACTCTGACATGACACAAACATCAATTTGCTCTATTCTCTTGTTTTTTCAAAATTCACAAAAATGTAATTTTGTTTACTGATCTCTAATGTCGTTAATATTTATATTAGTGGTGATTTGTTCACATAATTGCATTAATGAGTATATGTGCTTTAAATGATGTCTTATAAAGTTTTCACACAAACAAAATGTGTTCTGTGAAAATGAGCTCAAAATTCTGCATTTTCAGAAATGCAAAAATACCATTTTCTCAAAAACTGTTAAAAAAGGTTTTCTTTAAACTTTTCAGAGGGATAGCGCTAACTGCGTTGTTGTCAAAATTATTTTTGCTCTATCCCTTTGTTTTTAAAAAAATTACACAACAGTAATTTTTTTGAAATATATTTCAAGTTGTTAAATCGAACATTTCCAAGCACAATTTATCAGCATTATTGCATTTTTGAGTGAAAGTGCTTCAAATGAAGCGCTTTGAAAGAACAAAAGATTCCTACGAAAAATTCTCAAATTTTACATTTACACTTGAGCTTAATTAATTTTTTCTTAAAAATGATTCCAAATTATTTAAACAAAAAGGGATTTCACTCTTCTTCAATATTTTAAAGGTAATATTTTGAATCTTCCATTAGAAAACTGAAAAATTGAGAAAACTTCAAATAACTGTATTTTAGGTGTCGATGGGTGGCAGCTGACAAGAGGTTGGGGTAAGACCATAAAGCTAACCCTCTCCAAGGAAACTTAACTAAGAGAAAGTCTGTGCCATTCTGTGGAACCACTAGTGTATTTAGGTTATAGGGATTGATTGATTCATCATTGTTCTGGTAAAAAAGAAAATTTAACAGGAATGGCATTTACATTTTCCTTTTTTCTTTTCTTTTTTCTTTTCTTTTCTTTTTTTTTCTTCTTTTTCTTTTTTTCTTTTTTTTCTTTTTTTTTCTTTTTTTTCTTCTTTTTTTCTTCTTCACATCTTCACATCTTCAATTCTTCATCAACCTTCACTATTAATTATTCTTTCAATCATCACTCACAGGCTTTGATGTCCTTAGTAGTTAAAATGCTCCTAATAAGTACAGTAAATAAAATAAAATTTTGTCCATTACGTACTTCTATAAAAATGCAACTTTGACTATCTAAACAATATAATTCCATTTGTTTTCTTTGGTTAGTTCCATAATTTTGTCATTGAGAACTATGAAAAGTTGTTAGATTGCATTTAGTACACAGAAGCAAAACAGAGAATCAACTAAGCATTTGATCAATGGAAATTGAATTGAGATGTGGGGAAAAAATCTAGAAAACTTTTGTAATAGTTGTTTCACTTTTTCACAGAACTCTGGCGTCTTGATTGTAGATTCTTATATAAACCATAGATTATGCCAGCTTATATTGTCACAAAAATAAAAAAATTTTAAAATTTTTGTGTAGGCAAATTGTGAAAGTTGAATTTCCTTTTTTGTGTATTTTCAGGTATTAAGATTCTGGCCCCATTATGCTCTTCTAATTGATAGGCGTGATCGCAAAGGTTCTCATCAGACTTATGTAGTTCAAGAGCAACTTGAATTAATGAAGAACACAGAGGTTAGAAAACTATGACTTTTTCTTTTTAAACTGCAAAATAGTGTAATATTAAGATTGCTAATAGATTGTTAAATGTTCAATGAAATTCATGTAAAGAAGTAGCAAAAGCCAAATAACCGAATAACAATGTTTTTTTAGTTGAGATGTTTCTCAATTGGGCTACATTTTGGCCTCCCATCACAGAGATGGTTGGTGTGATCAGCTTTATAAACCAGGATATTGTTATGTCTTGACATCAGTTATCATCATTAATAGGGGGCAGTTACTTGTCTCTCCGGGAGACTGTTGGAGAAATGGGTTTTAGCCACGTTGGGTCAATGTTTTGGCCGCAGAAGTCTTTGCTGTCAGTGGAAATGGGTTCCATCCTTTAAGAAATTAATAATTTATTTCTTCATATAAACATTAGAATATCTTACATTTTCCCCCTCCTCACTATCTACTCACTTTTTGGAAAACGAAATTCACTATTTGACTATTTTTATCTTCATCAGATGCTAAATAGCCTGGTTGTGGAAATACATGATGCAACCATGCTTCTGTAGATTAACAGCATTTCCATTAATTATTAGAAGTTTTGGTCTTTCATATTGTTTTTTTTCTTCTGTTTTTTAAGAAAGTCAAATTAATTTTTAACATCATTCATAATAAGATCTTTTTGAAATTTTTTGATTGGTTGGTGAATGGTCTCGTGCTTATCACATTGGACTGCCAATCTTATACCTCTCCCGCCCTCCCCCTGCCTTCAGCGAGAGCCTTCGTTCACTATGGATGTTTATGACATCAACAAAACATCCCTATACCTTTTTCAAATCCACTGTCTCTCTTGATATGAGTAAGTGTACACTGTGGCTGAATGAATGAAAGACGTTCGTCATTTATTGATAAGATTCTTGTATTGTAATACTGGATGCAGCTAAGGAGAATAGTACATTATTATTACATCATTTAGAGGGTGACTCGTGGTGTTGTGGTCAAACTGCTTGCCTGCCACTGCTGGTGCCCAGGTTCAATCCCAGGCGGTTCCAAGTGGAATTTGTGATGGACAAAGCAGGTTTGCGGCAGGTTTTCTCAGCGTAATCCCATTTCTCCTGCCAATATGCATTCCACCAAATTGCTTCATTTATCATTCCCTACCCAATCCTGTCATTAACTACCATTCCGCTAAGGATCTACAGATCTAAGCAGCACCTAGGTGATAACCAAGACCTAGCTGGGAAGGGCTGCTGCTTGCTGAGTGGGCTATCGACAGGTAGGGTCCTAGCCTGGAGAACAAGGTGATGAGGGAGTGGGGGGAGGTCTCCTTCAAGACTAGATACAGATAGCAGAGAGTGGATGTAATGCAAAGCAGGGCAAGAGGTACAGCTTGAAGCTGGCCCCCGAGGGAAAAAAAAACAGTTTAGTTTTATTACATAATTTAGATTTTATGTATGTTACTATTCGTTTTTAAAACACCTATTTTCATATTCTAAAACTGGGGTTGTTATACTGATAGGTTTAAACACTTGTGTGATAAAACCATTTAGAAATAGGTCAGTCTTTAATTTGGATTGTTTTTCTAGGTTCGACATCCTGATATTGGGAAGAAATTTGCCTATTTTGATGGAGCGCAGTACATTCCACATGGAAAATTGAAGCGTCTATACCCAAAAGATTGAAACTAACCCTTTGTGTTGACTTATGGGTGGGATTTTGTTTGTGATATTTTAAGTAAATGAATCTTGCACATAGTGTGTTTTTCTGAGCTTTGTGATATGTTACTTCACTAATAGATGTTTATAAATTGAATCAATTTGGTATGAAGGAAATAAACACATGTTCTAGAAACATATTATGAAAGCTTTTAATATCTTCAACTTGTGAGGCTTTTTGTACGTTTTTGTAATGAAAATATACGTTATTTAGTGGTTGTAACTTCAACTGTAAAATACTGAACTTATTTCCTTCATACAGTGTGTGATGTTTCTAGTTTGTGGGTAAAAGGGAACATAATGTGAAGTTCTATGCCCATATCTGTACCTGTTTAACCGCCCATAAAGACCTGCAAGATGAAAATCAAAGCTAAAAATTTAAATATGTATGAATATGAAGTGAAATTGTTAAAATTGATTGCTTGTTGAATTCTTGTTTACTTTCATTATTTGTACATACTTTCCAGAAGAAATTGTTTTTAACCGTGTTAGGATATGTCATGGATAATGGTGTGGGTAAATGCTCAAAAGAATTCTGGTTTTATTCATGATAATTTCTCTAAGACACCAAAGAAGCAAAAGTATTATTCACTGTTATATCAGAAATATTTTATCTTTGTTTGAAATTTTGTGGATACTTTTGTACAGTCTTTTGAAGGGCTATAAAAAATAAATTAATGTTAATAAAAAATGATGTTTTTAAAAAATAATTTGCTTTTTCCTGAAATATGACTTTGTTCCACATGCAATTGTAGATTGCAATTTCAATCCAAGTTGTCACTGTAAGTTTCTTTTCATAATTTTCCAGCATTTCATCTGGATTATTAGTCTTTCCAGTTATGAATTTTAATTTTCTTATCAACTCGTTTTCCCTTCAATTTAAACATGATTAATGTGAGACTTCAAATGCTTTTTCTGTTGCAGAAGTACTTCTTTATTGTTGCTGTGATTAACGTGGCTTTTTATTCTCAGAGGAATTAAAGAAACTGAACAGAGTAAACAATTCTGGCATAGGTACTTTCATGGAAGTCAGTATGAGTGATTGGAAGTAAGGAAAGAAAGAAAGAAAGAAAGTGAAGACTTGTAGTGGGCAGAGTTTGTTACCACTTGCTTTCACTCCTTTTCCTCTTTTTCTGTAATTACTTAACATCATCACTTGACTCAATGTAGTAGATAATGCAAATATCAATTGTCATAGCTACTAGCCAATTTGGCAAAAAGAAGTAGGTGTATTTGAAATCGAAGAAAACAAATTTGTTTAAAACAAACTTCTGTTTATATCAGAGAGTTTAACTCCAATATATTCACTCAAGAGAATGATGTTACTTGTGCTTGGGACTTAGCCCTTCTTGTGAATAAAGTTGTCCTTAATTCCCTTGCTATGGGGGGAAAAAAATTAATATTAACAGAACTGTGCACATGTATTTTTTACAAAAATTGTTAAAACACTGGACCAATTACTCTGAAAGTTAGAACCCTGTGAGCAGCCATGACAGGTATTGAAGATCACAAAATGTTACCCTAAATTTGTGTACCCTGCAAAATTTTAGTTTCTGAAGATTCAACTTACCATGTACGTTTGTAGGTGATATTCTAATTCAAAGGGCTAAGTCATACGCTAAGGAGGTACAAAGTATCATTACTCTATGGCTAAGTTGTCAGACATTAATTGAGAAACATAATTTTTGGTGAAAATTCTGTGAATAGTTTAGGTGCTAGTATTGTTCAGACAGATGGATTGCCAAAAACCTCGTTTTTGGTGTTGAGGGCCCATAAAACATGAATTCTGACTACCTCACATATTCAAGAAAGTAATTTAATACATACAGAAGCAAGAAATATCCACTTTTTCAGAATCAAGGACCCACAAAAATCTAAGTTTTTTGTCTGTGTGTGTGTGCGCGCGCGCGCGCGTGTGTGTGTGTGTTACCGCTGACGGGTACGTGATTGGCAGGAGGACCACCGCGCCATCGGCGTGAGAGAGGGCCCGCGAAACGTATAAATACCGGGGACCCAACGTACTTAACAATGTTTGTCACGCTTCTCGTACAATATTTGTTTGCCGAGCTTCTTCAAAAGTTCTTTGCGAGCGTGCTTGCCACAGGCCATTCTCATGTGACTATCCCGCGTGAACATGGTCGGCCCACGAAGAAACTTCTATTACGGGTGCGATTCCTGTGTGAGACCGGCTGCCGACCGCGATCGGGGGACGAGTCGCCGCGATTAAGGCGATACCGCGCGCGACCTGCGGCGCGTCCCCAGGGGCACTGCTTTAGTCGCGCCGTTCCGCCGCCGGTGAACGCGGGCGAGGACAGCCTTGCTCACGTGACTTCAGGCTGAACCCAGACCAACAGAACGTGCGCCGCGCGGAGGATCAATCGATCCCTCGCCCATCGACAGAACCTCGTCGCCGACCAGCGCCACTTCGCCGTGGGAAGGAGCGTGGTGAGAGCCCCAAAAAAGACTGAACATTAACTGACTTGTGCGTGAGTAGAGGAGGTATTTAAATTGTAAGGGGGAATATTGTGTAAGCCAGGATTCACAGTAAAATGGGTTATATATATATATATATATATATATATATATATATATATATAATTTCTACTACCTGTTGTTTCAATGGTAGTGAGAGTAGGAAATCTCAAACAGGCATGCGTCCCCTCTCCCCTATCAATATTTCAGAGGTCAGAAGCAACATCTGCCGACTGTGAGCCGGGCAAACTCTACCACGGCGAGGTAGGGTACAATGCAGACGATGGCATGAAATGTATGTTTATTTTGCTTAAAGGAAAAGCTTTTGATATAACAAACATAAGCATTTAAAGTAAAAAACCATTATAACGAATATTGCATCACCTGCCAGGATTCGCTGCGCGGATTGCGTCATCTGCCGGCGCCCCCCCCTCGCCCGAACTGGACGGTACTGGGCTATTCGCGAGTCGCGTAGAAATGTGGAGCAAGTGTCGGTTATGTCGAGACGGGCGCCGGCTAGATATAAATTCGCCGCTGCCGGCTGCCGCGAGTCAGTAGTAGTAAGTAGAAGTAGTTAGCAGTCAATCTGTCAGTGTGAGTATGCAGTAGTCTGTCTGAAGTGGAAGCTGAGCTGTGAAGTGTGCACCGTGGTAAACAGCAGTTCAGTGGACCCTGGTTTGCGCAGTCAATTGTCTACGCAGTGGACCGTGGACTGTGCGATAGTGTAGAAGTGAACAGTGTAATTAAATATTCGGATTGCGGTGAGCAGTGTAAATAAATAATCAGAAGTGAACGGAGTAATTAAATAATCAAGAGAACGGAGTCGTGTGTAAGGAAAATAATCAAGTGAAGGACACAAGGACTGTAATATATTTACACTATTCTCTGCAATCTACACTATCGCATAGTCTTTGCCCTTGTCCACGGTCTACTGCGCTGACCACAATTCACTGCGCAGACCACACTTCCCTGCACAGACCACAATTCACAGCGCAGATCAGGGTCCGCTGAACTGCTGTTTACCGCGATGCACACTTCACAGCTCAGTTTCCACTTCAGACTTCAAACTGCTGACTGCTGTTCACCCACTGCACCGCTGTTCACCGCAATGCACACTTTATAGTACAGCTTCCACTTCAGACACACTGACGGACTGACTGCTTATCCACTGATTACATACACTAACTGATTCGCGTCTGCTTACTTTCGACTACTTTCACTGACATACTTACTATGACTAACTAACACTAACTTACACGGACTACATACTGACTCGCGGCCGCTGATAGCGGCGCATTTACACATGGCCGGCGCTCGTCTCGACACAACCAGCACTTGCTCCACCTTTCCCCGCGACTTGCGATTAGTCCGGAACCGGCAATTAGTCCATGGCATTTCAAGGTAGCTTTCCTGTAAGATGTAAACTGGTTGTAAATGATAAATTCATTGAACAAGTCCGCATTTTTAAGTTTCTAGGCTGTGGCATTTCATGCACAGGGGAAGTTGATCTACAAAGAAAAATAAAACGTTTTAATCATATATGCGGTATGATTAAAATAACCCTAAAAAACAAGGCAAGGAAAGGCACTCTCCTAAAATTTTATAAAACATTGGCTGTGTCAATTGAAAGTGGAAGTGAAACGTTGGTAACGCTCCAAAGGAAATCGGTCTGTTGGACGACCGAAAACAAGGTGGAAAGACCAATGAGTGAGCAACGGATCTACGATCCAATGCTTGAAGGAGAAGGATAAGAAGACATTCCTTTTGTGGCTCTCATACGCAACCAAATTTTATAAACGGGTCCTCTATACACTATACAAAGAGAATTTCGCGCAGACGGGACGAATTACTCTGACTTTAAAATATAAAATGTTTGTTAAAAAACGCATCTAAACATTCATGTGAAGTAATATACTTTCTATTCGACGCCTTTCTGGATTTACACAAGTTATTTCATTGATTTGATCGTCAGATGCGTCACCGAATCTCGCCATGCTATTACAATTGAAAATAACTGATAGCGATGTTAAAACAAAATGGTTATATTATACATTCACGGTTTAATGAACAAAGCGGTTAATAGATACTCCTAAAAATAAACGAGTCGGAGCTTATGATTGGCCAGTAGGTAGGAAAGGTAAGAAAAATCGGATAGAAAAAGCGATAAAGATTTTAGATATACCATATTAATCGGAGTATATTATATGTATAGTTAAACACTAGTGGTTTTATTTTCACTAGTGGAATAGTAACTAACATCTTTCATTACTAGAGAGCGGATTTTGCTAGCAGTTCTGGATACTGCCGCGATCATTCGACATCCAGCAGCATGACCGAGTAAGATGCGTAATACAGTGACATAATGCCACTGTGAAGTAGTGCCTCGATGGGGCAGAGTTAGAAAAAATCGCAGTATAGTTACTATTACTTGCGCAACTTTTCTTGAAGGATGACCTTGCTTCCCCTATATGGCACAAGAAACAGATGAAGGCAAAAGCTCGCAGCAAGCACTGATGACATTTCAAATTCATCTTCACTGACGCGAAATAAAAACAATTTTCTTTTGAAGACGAGAACTTCTATCCGTTATTTTCTCCAAAAAAACTAAAGAAATGGTCGAAGTAAGTACAGATCTATCGCAGGAGATACCTCGAACTCTTGAGAAAGTTAGAACGCAAATTATTGAGAACGTTGCAAAGGTATGACTGATTCTCCAGAGATTGGCATTGCCTTATAAAATCTAGTGGCCGATTTCGTAATTAATACCACCACTCTACCCGCAATTTTCTTCTCAACCCATCGTTCAAGAAAAGTTACGCGAGTAATACTAGGTCAGCGCCTACCACCAGAGCCTATTCTTACTCGCTGGGGAACTTGAATTGAAGCTTCCCTGTTCAACTCAACTGGTTGCAGGACGTGAAGAAAGTACTGGACATGCTGGACAAAGGACAAGCTGCTCTAAAAACGGCTGCTATAAAACCGGCTGTTATAAAAACGTGCAATCTAGGGAGTCTCCAGAACAAATTGGCGTTTATTAAAGTTCTTTTGGAAAAGTTACCTACGACGATCACCAGATTGGGAGAAAGGAAACTGCCACTTTCGTTAGCTGTTGAACTGAATGATTCATTTACAAAACAGGTTATATCAGGAGTCATTGGACAAACTGTACCAGCAAAATTTGAAATAGTAGAAGCAAATAATCCAGGGATTAAACTTATTCGTGATGTAAGTGTAGTACTAACTGGAATATCTGACAAGGAACTGCAGGGTTATTCTCCAGATGAACAGGCTTCATGTAAATTCTGCTCCTTTACTTCTTGTGAAGTTTCTAGTTACAAAAACATTCTAACAGACAAAAGACAATGTATGTCAATAGATAACATTGAGAAACGATATGTTGTTTATTGTCTCAACGAAGCGTGTAAGTAAATGTGCTGTGAGTGAATAAAAATCATTTAAATGGGTATTATATCGATTATGATTACAAACGAAATTTGTATATGGAAACAATCGATGGTTTTGAAAACAATAATCCTTTTAAGACGCTTTTTGTTTTAAACAATTCTTCATATATCCATTTCAATGACCGTTTCAATGTAATGATAGTTATTTGGAGTGTAGTTGCATTTAAAGTTCCCGCCATTTATTTATACGCTCATTTAAATATAGTGACACTTTATGATCACGAGTTGGACGGAGAGGATTAGATGACAATGTCCCGTCTCTCTTTCCAGCTCGTACAGAAAAGTGCCACTCTATTTCAATCTGAGTGTACCATTGTTTACCACTTGTGTGAAAGTTTATTGTCAACAATTTTGGGAATAAAATGGAATGTATTGAAGTTCTAGCGGAAAATATTATTAAAATAGAGCAGGTAATTTTCGGGACTTACTGTTATAACGTGTGTTTTTAAAATTCCAGTTAATGACAAATAAAATTACTATGTAACATCAAATTTAAATAGTAGCAGCAGTAGCTGAATGTTACAATGTAATGTTGTGTATTAATTAGTGAGGTATTACAAGAGTAACTAGATAATCAATAAATCAGAAAGTGAACTGCAGTATGAGTTTGTATTGTTGTATAAGAATTGGAGTATTAAAAATAGTGCTTGGTGTACACAATACTCTAAATCATTTTGTTTTATTACTTCTTTGTAGGTGAAAGAAGAACCAGTTGATATTGAAGAACCACTCAATTCCATTGTGAGTTAATTTTTTATGTTGGTAATCACTTCATTATAATTTTTAATGTTTAAAATTGTCTATTTGTTAAATATTTATTTATTGTTTTTTATTTCCTGTGCATTTGAGGTAAACAAATCAAGAGTTTTAATAATTCTTTTATTTATACTTTTTGATTTTATGCAATATTTCAAGGCACTCTTGGCATCGTCTTCAGGCAACTATAATGTAAAGCAGTAAAGTTTTTGTGAATATAAAATTTTGAACTCTTTCAAAATATTTCTTTACATTTTTGAATTAAAATGCTGACTTCACATACGTATCACACACATAGTTGAGCAAGTGAATTTCAAACAATATGTATATCTACGAACGAATATCTAAATATAGTTGCTGAAGAAGACCATTTTGGTCGTAACTTTGCTTCAGAATTTTGTTATAATACAGAGAGATTACTACAAGAAGGGACCTCTTTGACAGCTACTGCTTGGCCGCTGCTGGCAACATTACTGCATTAATGTGCATTTACTCATTTTGTTTCTGCAATAGTTTACATGTATATCATTTGTAAATAACTTCATCATTATCTCTTGCAGTGTCATCGCCCTGCATGACGTTCATTTATTCCCTGCTTAAATGGCCCTTTCTTAGAGTAACTCATTTATAATGCAAAGGAGTTCAGAGAAGGTTGTGGGGTAAGAGGCTGAGTAAGATATTCAGTATGAAATGCCAATGAAAATGACGACATGCGTCAAATTGACAATTGATAATTTTTTTTTATTCCTTTGGTTTTTTAATTTTGAAAAAATATTATTAATGGCACTAGTTAAATTGTTACTTTCAACCATACTGTTCATCATGTTGTGTAATTTAATGTTAAGAGTTTCAGAGATGACTCAGGAGAATTTTCTTGGTTTTTCAATCCAGGATTTGTATTTAATCTAACTTGATTCTGTGTTTTGAAATAGTTTAATTTGATAGAGGCTCCTGTTTTATTTTTATATTGTTCTTGAATTTACATTTTTTTTGTTTGGTCTGCCATTGTAACATATCTCACAATTTTTACAATTAATTTTGAACACCACATTTTCTGTTTCAAACATTTATCAGTATCTTTTAAATTTGTAAGTACATTTTGTTTCTTAATTAATGTATTTCTTACTATTGTTTTATTCTGACAATTATTTATAAAATGGCTACAAATTGCGGGAGAGTACTGTATAATAATAGTTGTGAGTTGGTTTTAGAGGCTGCATTGTTTGCTTGGTCGTTTTTTGTGTTTATTTAATTCAATCTTTTCATAAAATAATTGTCAATATATGTTATATGATAACAAGTAGATATATGTTGATTTTTCATCTTTCTTAAATTCATATAATGATAAATTTGATCTGATAGTTTTACAGCTTTATTCACCAATCCATGGAGTTCATCAATCTTTTTTGGGATTGAGTATTATTAATGGTTGGTTTATATTCACACAAAAACATTTTTGTTTTACATTATAGTTGCCTGAAGATGAGGCTAAAAGTGCTTTGAAATATTGAACGTATGAAAAAAGTATAAATAGAAGATTTAATTAATATTTCTTGACTTGATGGATTGTCTCAAATATACTGAAAAACAAAATCGATTGATTGTAATAGATTAAAATGTAAACTGAAATCAATTTTAGTCTTGTTAATTAATTAGATTGTACACAAATGAATATAATATGTGTACTTTCTAATTTATCATAAAAAGCAAGGGCATATAAGAGTTGAGGACAAGAAAGAAAACTATAATTCAAATTATTTTGTGAATGTTCATTCTCGCCTGTAAGCCTCTCTTTATTAATCTAGAATCTAGAATCTTTAATAATCTAATTTACAATTACCTTGTCTATTGGTATATAAATCAGTTGTTTTTTTTTGTCAAAAATTACTGACTTAAGTGCAGGAATATATTTTCAGCAAATGCTAATGTCTATAACTACAACAATTGTTGTAGTAGTCATATTCATCAGGTGACAGTAGCTCATTACAACAAATTCACTTGCAAAACATATACATTATTTTACAATACTTTCTCAGATGACTTTAAACAATTAAATTAGTCATAAAAGTTTAAGTCCCCAGTAAAATATTTTTCTGCTGCATAACAGTTTCTATACAATTAAAGACTATACTGAGCATCAAAAAGGAATGTATTATTAATTTTAACAATGATATTAATGTTAAATTTACCATTTGGACTGTGTAATTGTAAACAATGTGTAACGAGTATTGTATTTTAGCTTCTGAATCAATGACCCCCATCTCGATCCAGGTCTTCATTCTTCTGGAATATATTGTACTAGTTTCGTTATGATATGTGATTTTAGTATATTCATTGGAATCCTCTTATTGTAAGCTTTTTCTGAACTCATATGATTTAAGCAAAGGTGCTTAATCTAGATATTCACCCAATATTAATACAGAAACTCATGTTCTTCATACTTCAGAAAATGAATCTACCACTTATGAATCTGTTTCTGATCCTAACTCAAAAATCGCATATATATATATATATATATATATATATATATATATATATATATTATATACCTAGATCAAATTTTAACATGGAAACTGCAGGGATCATAGATTTTAACATTAGGCTGACCTCGGTTGTGGTTATAATTCATATTATTTACAATTTTTTAGTTTGCATGAGATGCATGTTATTACACAATATTATTTTATTTAGTTCAAATGTAATAATAATAATAATAATAATAATAATAATAATAATAATAAATAATAATAATATAATAATAACAACACAAAAAAAGAAAAAAAAAACAAAAAAAAAAAACAACAAAAAACAAAAGAAAACAAAAAAAAACAACAAACAAAACAAAAAAAAAAAAAAAAAAAACAAAACAAAAAAAAAAAAAACAACCTCTTTTGAACCCTGAGTTGAGACACCAAGTGGGTGATTCAGCATGAGATTAGTAGTGTGTTCCAGTAGCCATACACCCATGTCAAGTCACCTGTGTATTTTAATTATATTACTTCCCAAGGTGAAAATATATTGGCATTCAGAGGTTGTGCATGAAGATAGAATATGTGATAAGTTGCACAGATACCAATTTATTTCTTGTAGAATTTTACTGTGATTTTCTGTGAATGGTTAAGTCAAACATGGAGTTGTGTGGCTTAATAATTTTGATTCTTTATTTACTATTGGTTGGTATGTCTTAAAATACATTGGTGGAATTCTTCAATAGTTTTTTATTGAATTTGATCCTTTCTGTTTTCTTCAGTTATGAATGCATCTAAATCTTTCAGATCAGGACAGAGGATTCCTAGATGTATATTAATCAATATATTTTCATTATTTATGTATGCTAGAAAGAAAATAATGAAATAATCAGACATCAGTCGACTTCACCTACATTTTTTTTTTTGCAATTCACCAAGTTTTCTGTTTAGTGTGTAAAGGGTTTACATACACAAAATATGAGTATAAAGTAATTCAAGAGCATTGAAAAATAAGTCTTACTGCCAACTACTCATCTGAAGAACTGTTCCACCTCTAAATCAAGAAGCCTTGTTTCTTGCTCTTGTGTTAAAAAAAAGTCACTTTCTCATGCACAAGTGCCTCATTCTATTATGCATATTTGTCTATCAATGAAGGAAGAAATGCTATTCATTGGGTTATGCTCCATTCAAAACTTTCAATCAAGACAATGGAGTTTGGTAATCAAAGCCCCAGTGATCCGTTTTCCTTTGGCAATTAAGTAATATGTTAGCAAAAATTCAATATCTTGTACATTCACAAACCTTATTAAAAAACTGAGATAGTAATGAAGCAATTCATTTTAGCCTACTTTTCAAAATGAAACCAGTGAAAATAATTGCTGAAGTATGCTAATTATATTTGGCACTTAAGATAGAAATACATAGTAGAAGTGTTGTTGCATTGCATTGCAAGTGTTTTTGCATAGTGCATTTGTTTTTTAAAGATGATAATCTCTGTCCCAATTGACACTACAATTTCAATTTAGAAGTTTCAAGACAATTCTCTTTTTGCAACAGGATTTTTAATCAACATTCTGTTTTCTTTGTAGGAAGATGATGACTGCAGTCATGAATGGTGTTCAGTAAAGGCAGAAGGTAATGTAGAAGTGAGTACGATTATTCCGTTTCAACATATTTAATACCAATGTATTGGAGCATTCATTTGATTATCCAAATGAATTGGCGGTACAGAAACAGTACATTCTTTCTCATTATTTCTTATGCATTATAACTTATTCTGATATTGCAAACCTGTATCCTCATATTTTGAAAGAAATTGTTACAAAATGATTTAGAGGTCTAATATTTAGAAGATGATTGCATTTGAGTTTTCAAATAAAAAAAAAAGAAAAGAATGTGTGTGGCATGTGTGGGAGAAGTATAATTTGTGCACATTTTCTTGAGATATAGAATTTAGGAATAGCAAAAAGCATATTTTTCACCAGAAAGATCGATCTTTTCTCAAGGTGAATATATTTTCCAGAAGCCTCGAAGATTTGAAAAAAAGTTCTCATGATATAAATTAAATGGCCATTATCTATTTAATGTGGATTGCTCAAAATGAACAGCCACTGACATCTGCCCCTGTTGTTGATTCCCAGATGGCATGAAACCATTTACTCTTCACAACTTTTTCCAGTGTAATTAATTTCCAGTAACTGATTTGAATGTTTATTCCCTTTTAGAGCTACATTTGGGGACTGGAGAGAGAGATATCTGTACGGGTATTTATGGGTGTTTGTTGAGGAGATCTCACTTTATTACAATTTTAACAAAACATTTATTACGTTTCATGCAAAAAGAAATGCTTGATGAAATTAAATAAACTGGTCCAATATCTGCTGGAGATACCTTAATTAAGATGATTAAGGAATAATTTTATAATTGTCACGCGAAGCAACCGTGGTGAAACATAAATATTAACGTTAAATGTGCATTTTGTGAGCATATGAAAAATCAATTAAGTTTTTTTCTCGTTTATTGTTGTCTCATGTTACTAAGTTAATGCAAATGGAGAAACTGCTTAAGTGGTCATTGTCTTCATTAGAGATCTCATTTAGAGCCTATATCTGTGGATTCATTAAATCATTGGATAAAGACCTATTTTAATGTTATGTAAGACTAGTCGGAAAGCTTGAAAACATTTTAAAATTTTAAAAATCAAACGTAATTAAAACAGATAAAATCTGATGATTAAATCTTATCAACACTCTGAAACTGAAGCATAAAAAAATGTTTTGAAAACAAACAAACAAATAGAAATTTCGTAAAATAATTTAAATCGGTGAGCAAACTATTATGAACCCCAATGTCATTACTGAGCAAATTTTAAAAATTTTTGTACTGCAAAAACGATTCTGTAATCTTAAAAATTCCAAAAATTAAGATACTGGGATGTTCCAAGGAAATATGAATATTTATTCATTCCGAAAATTCAAAAGTAGTTCAAATGAAAATCTTGGTGTTATTAAGCGTACTTTTCAGGTATGTCATTCCATCTACAGTTATCCTCTAAATTTCTAAGAACTGATTAGTAGACCTAGTATTGACAGCAGAGGATCCATTTTGAAAAAAATCCTATTTGCATGTTGAAAACTTTTATTCTCGGTAAGGCCGACATTTTCCGAAACCGATCTAAAGAATACTTCACACTGCGTTCACATCAGCATCGAGATAGACTTTCAGGATGAAAAAAATCTTTCTTAAGCATTTGAGGACTGAATATTAATTAGTAACGTGCTGCCTAAAAGAAGAAAAACCCGAGTTTTCTTTAAACCTCGTTTTTATACAACATTCTATACTCGCTGCTCGATTGCGAAAGAAAAGTGCGTAACATGATAAGTTTAAGTTATAAACAAAAAAAGTGTTGTAATACGAGAAACAACATTGAAAATTTATATTCTCATGCCTGGAAAACCGGGAAAGGCCTTGAATTCCAAAAGGCCAGTTCGCTGGCCACCCTGTAATAAATTCTATTTTCAATTATATTATGCTTTTAAACGTTATTTACGTAGAAATTAAACAGTTTCGTTCCTAAAATTATGAATCAAATCACTCCAATTAACTCTAAAAAACAAAGAGTTTTTCCTTTGTGTTATAAAATATAGATATAAATAAAACTATAAAGTCTTTTGATTTAAAAATCAACCAAGATTGCATTTTTGTTAAAAGAATTTATTAATGTAGATTTTAAAATACGTATCCTACAGTTATAAAAAAATATTTTTGATCATAATAAATCATAAACACTTTCGATATTTTGGTATGATTCACCTACAAAACTGCATTGTTGAATTAACAGTTCTGACCATTCAAATAACCATGAGGATCGTCACCTCTGTGTTTAAATAATGTAATAAATAACAATAATCAATTTAAAAATTAACACAATTGAAAACAATGTATATAATTGTAGAACAATTAACTTAAGCATTAATATAATCTCATTTCGATAATAGCACCCAAATTCCCCCCCTCCCCCAATAAAGGATCCGAAATCCCGCTTCTGTGTACGTATATGAGAAAGTAAAAATGACGTTTGCGCGTTTTTTCCTTTCCCGTATACATACATATGTACGAAGTGATATTTTAACTTTTGAAAAATAATGAAGCAAAATAGTATTTGTGTTGTCTTGCACAGTACATTAAGCAATATCCGTGCCAAAATTTTACAGAAAAAAGTTGGTGCTTTTGAGAAATTTTTGTTTTTGATATTTTTTAATATTGCACATATTTCACTCAATATATTAGTAAGTTCACTAGTAAGTTCATACAAAAAAATTGGCAGTTTTTGCATAAAATGTAGAACATTTTAAAACTCTTATATTATCAAAAAGTGATCAATTTTTTGATTAAATTTTCTCGTATGTATCAAAGGACGGTAAATATGTCTGTCACATCGTTGGTCACATTTTCTACGAACTTTGGATGTTTGAAGATTGCAAAAAGTTGACATCGCTAAAGAACAAGTTTAATGATTGAGCTTTTTTCTTGACACTAATTCTTTTCTAGAAAATCAGACCTTTAAATAAGGCCATGTACTATTTTTTAAAAAAATAGTAGTTTTCGTGAAATTTGTTTGAAGTTCATGCAATTTATTAAAAATCTCAAAAACTGTTCCGAATTTTTCTTTAAATTTTGCTCTAGGATAGAATAAAGAACGCTTAAAAAAGGTGTTCTTGTTTTTGTTGAATTTTCAAAATTGCAAAATTAGAAATTATGCGAGGAAGAATGTGCTGTTGTATCCCTAGTTTGTAGTGGGCAGAGTTTTTTTTAGTTTGTAGTGGGCCGAGTTTGTCCTGTCGTCGTTGATTTACCTATTATATGCATTCCTTACGGTTATTCTCTGACATCGCCCTAGTTTTTCATCTCTGCTATGTGAAGTTGCGTAATTTGTTTTGTCAGTGAGTCCTTAATGTTTTATCTCATAGTCTGGTGGGAATCCGTAAAATACTAGTCTGTCCCTCAGTAGCCGGAATAAAAGGATATGCAAATTGGGTAAAGCGGGTTCCTTTCAGCCGAGGGTTTATTCGTATCTGGTGTAGACATTCTATGATCCGGTGATGTGATGCTAGGGCGTCGGGTTGTGTGATTGTAAGCCGTGCATGGTACATTGTGCCACCAGTTGTTTCGTCAGCTTCATGAGATCATTTGTCAGTTCGTTCACATTAAAAAGGGAGACTAGATCACTTTTGAGGAGTCCTATTTTTGGTTTAATTTCTGGGTTTGAATGTTTTTTTGGGATTAGGTTAGGGGTTTTGGGGGATACCAGAGCAGTGTAGGAACACGGTCTTTGGTGGCTAGCAAGAGGGAGGCATTGATGTTGGGATATTACGAGATTTTTTTGCAGGGGTTAGAACCATTGTCGTATGGTTAGGATGTGCCCCTCCCCCAGGGGAGTGAAAGCGAGAGCTAGTGCGGCGTCCTTGGAGAGCAACAAGGTCGTTAGGGGGATAGTCGAGATGGCGTCCTGGTGCTTCTTATCATCGTCACGATGAAGCTCCTCACCAAGTTTCTATCCCCGGCAGCCGTTGGAGGCCGAGTCTCTGTGGGAGGTGCCACTAGTGTAGTCTATACCGTCCGTTGTGTCCTTGTATTGTCGCAGAGACGAGGTGACGCTGATGTCACCTTCATCGGTGATAGGGCTATACCTTTGTGAATGAAGTGTGTTTCTGTGAGTCTGCGAAGCAAAAGAGAGCGACGAACACAGACGCTCGAAGCCGTCGTTCTGTCTTATTCTATGTTAAACAGGGCCTACTGCACAGGGGGGATAGCTGAAAGTTGTTTTTCTTTTAAAATATTTTTTATGGTTTGGTTTCTCATAATTTTGACTTTGCAGGAGGAGTTGGAGCCTCCACTCGCTGTGAATGTTGCGCCTTTTGCGGAGCCCGACGGAGCTTCTAGTAAGGAAGAGAAGGTTAGAATGACATGTTACTAAGATATACTATTCTACGAGTATTGTGACAAGGTATGCCCGGCCCGTGCGGCTGTGCGGTCGCTGGAGTGGCGTGTGTCAATCTTGGTGTGGAGGGCTGGGGGGTGTAAAATACCACCCAAAATTGAAATATTGGTTTCAAATTCAGACATCAGCCAGATAGATTAGGAAATATCAAGTTGGAGAAAATCGGCTCGTTTCATAAAACATGGATTCTTACACCACGTGATTCAGGATTTTTTCTAAATGTAGCGAATAGATTTATCCACTTTTTCGTGACCAGGGTCCTGTAATAAGTTTTCTCCTGAAAATTCATCATTATTTCGCATAGCATTAAACTTTCTACTCCGTAGGGAGAAAGTAAAAAGTGTTTTTATATATTTCTGCAGTGTAATGTAATTTATACGTGTCCTTTGCTGCAGGATCCACTTGCACTGTGCTGTGAAAGCTCTTCTACTTTAAGAAATCAGGAAGATATATTATATTCATCAGGTGAGTGGATTTAATGTATTTTATTTCATAGTACCAGTGGTATAAAATCATTATAAAATTACAACTAACGTATAGATTTCTTTTGTTAACTTATTTATTTCACCATAAACAGTAAAAAAGTTTTAATAATAGGGCCAAATACGTTAATTTCTTTGAAGTAATTAATCAATGTACGCCATAAACGTCCGATTTACTAATTTTTGTACTGAAGTTTTTAGTGTTTTTTTTTTTTTTTTTATAAAACATGCATATTATAAAACATGCATTTTTATAAAACAATATTGCAAGTATCAATATGAGAAAACTTAAGTTAATAATAAATGAAATTACGGTATTATTCTTCCCCACTCCATGTCCGTTACGTTAGCTGATAGTCCTTCGAATTTTTTGGTAATAATTGAAGCGTTGTGCAAATAATTGCTTCCAAAATTTCATGTCACGTACAAATTTTATTCTCGAACTCGCCACTTAGTAGATTAAATTTCTAATAAAAGTGAAGTGGAAAATGTAATGAAAAATAAAAGCAATGTGAACATAAAACTGTCAAATCATTTTCTTGTTTACCGCTGTTCCAAAGAAGTGCGAATTGCAATGAGAATGCAATTCTGCCCGTGCATTCCAAACATTCTAGGAATGTGATTGGTCATCGATTTCAAATTGTATTCCACGGATGTGTAATCCATATACAGCGAGATTACTCATATTGGTGTTAGAGAAATTATTAAGCATATTTCATTAGAAATTAGGCGTTTTGAAGCCCCAAAATATGAGATTTATTTTTTATCAGGCATTACTTTCTTCCCTACTTTGCTACGGGGAAAGTTAATGTACATTGCCGTGGAGATGAGTTACATTTAATATACCAAAATACATCGTTTACGTCATTATTATTGATGATTTGTGGTGGTCCGTGGTAATGGACATTCCCATTTTCATTCTCACTTGAACTTGTAGTAACAATGCTATCGCCGTATTGGTCATGTCCAACACTTTGTGGAACACGATTGGCCCTCATTATCCAGATTCCCAGTCATGCGATTTCATTTCTTCCTTTGGCAAATTTTCTCAATGAGAAATTTCGTCGATAGATGAGTTTACGAAAAACATTCATTTTATAAGCGTTACGATGAAACAACCACTTCAACACAATTTGTAGTTCATTAGCATTCTTCCCTCACACTTTACCAGTAAAGGATGTTCCACTTGTCACGTTGACACAATGAGCAAAGCATATTCATTTTTAATGAGTATTTCATCATTGAAAATTGGTACAGTATCCCCTGTCAAAACCTGTCAGGATGCTGTTGATATATAAAGCGTGCTTTGTTCCTAGTGTCATTTACCTGAATCACGTGTTTTATGTTTCCAGATGTTGAACTGAATTCTTTTGACTGTACCATCTGCAAGAAGACATTCACTCAAAAGCGAATTATTCTTACGCACCTTCATATTCAAGCTAATGAACATTTCCAATGCAGTGACTGTAAAATCCGATTCTACGGAAAGACCGTCTTACAAGGAGATACGTATATCCACAATGGGGAGAAACCTTTTCAATGCACCGTCTGTAGGAAGAGCTTTACTCTGAAGGGAAACTTACACAGGCACATGCGCATCCACGATGGCGAGAAACCTTATCAATGTTCCATCTGTGAAAAGAGATTTTCTGCAAAGAGAACCTTATTACAACACATGGTCGTCCACAGTGGTGAACAGCGTTTCCATTGCACTGTCTGTGAGAAGAAATTCTACGTAAAAGAACATTTACAACAGCATATGCGCATCCATACTGGGGACAAACCTTTTCAGTGCACAGTGTGTGAGAAAAGCTTCAATCAAAAGGGAAATTTACTTAGGCACATAGACATCCACGTTGGCCAGAAACGTTTTCAGTGTTCCATCTGTGAGAAAAGATACTCTGCAAAAGGATATTTGCGTGAGCACATGCGTATTCACACTGGTGAGAAACGTTATGAATGCCCAACCTGCAAAAAGTGTTTCACTCAAATTGGGCATGTGAATGAACACATGCGAATCCACACTGGTGATAAACCTTATGAATGTTCCGTGTGTGAGAAGAGATTCTCAACAAAGAGAAACTTATCACAACACACGGTTGTTCACAGTGGTGAGAAACGTTTTCAGTGTACAACCTGCAAAAAGTGTTTCGCTCGAAAGCAGGATGTGAAAGAACATATGCGCATCCACACTGGGGAGAAACCTTATGAGTGTTCCATGTGTGAGAAGAGATTCTATGTTAAAAACTTATTATTACGACACATGAGCATCCATAGTAGTGAGAAACGTTTTGAATGCGCAACCTGCAAGAAGTCCTTTTCTCAAAAAGGACATATGAATGAACATATGCGCATCCACACTGGTGATAAACCTTATCAGTGTTCCATTTGCGAGAAGCGATTCTCCACAAAAAGTAACTTAGTACAACACACCGGCATCCACGCTATACAGGAACAATTTGAAGGCACAACCTCCAAGAAGTGCTTTTCTCAAAAACAGTATATGAATGAACTCATACGTATCCACTCTGGTGATAAACCATATGGATGTTCCATTTGCGAGAAGAGATTTTCCAACAAGAGAAACGTACTACGGCACATGGGCATCCACTTTTGTGAAAAACCTTATGAATCCAATATCTGCTAGCAAAGCTTTAATTGTAAGGGTTCCCAGACGTTTCTGGAGAACAAGTGATGTTTATTTTATTTATTTTAGTCAAAGAACAGTAAAAACTGTCGTATGAGGGAGAAGTACCATCTGTGAACGTTTTCTTGACCTCCAGAATTCCTTCCCAAAGTTTAACTAAAATAGTTGAAAGTTGGGGGAAAATATAACAAATAAAAGAAACTAAATAATTTAAAAGAACCGCGAGATTAGCAACATTTGAAAAACTCGACGTCTTCAAATGCCTTCAGGATGTCATCAAATCAAGTACTCATCGTCAAAAGTCATGACGGTACATTGACAATGTATTCAGAAGTTCTGTCATAATACGTGATGGGCCGATGACGTGAGTAGGGCGTGTTGCCGAAGAGAAATACTTCTCTTGCCACTGAATCCGGATGTCAACAATGTAGATCGGCGTAAGTCCACGCGGTAAGCCAGTTTGGTGCAGATTCTGGCGTAGAGTATTAACGGCACTGCAGTGAATTTTTTCTGTGATTGTGATTGTCAGATTGCTCAAATTCTACCTGTTTTTTGTATACAATACATTTTATGGAGTTGTTTTAAGTAAATACAGAAGTAAATGTCAACTATTACAATAAATAAAATATTTATGCAAGAGACGGTGTTACTGAAAAGATAAATTAAAAATGCCAGCTTTCTTTTCCTTAGGAAACCTACTTCTGTTTTTTAAGAAAATATATAATTTGACAATGAGGTTAATGAATTTGACAGGTACATATAATATTTAAATTCTTCCAAAATAATGTTTAGAAACTTCAATTCATCAGCACTTGAAGATCTTATTGCTTGAGCTTCATATTTACTTTGTTGCCATTCAATGTGAATATTGATTAATGTTTCCTGATATAATCCCTGTATTATTATGCATAGTAAGCAGTTTTACAAAATTATTTCAGGCTACTACTTTAATTGGTTTAATACTGACCTAAGACTAAAGTACTGTGGGCAAATTTAAGCAAATGACATGCATTGGGAGAAAGTAAATGGAATTATTTGATATAGAATTTTTTCATGTTGTATTTATTATTTTAAGTTGTCAGATGTAGTGCAACTTACTTGGTTGGATGTAGCAAAATTGTTTGTAATACAATACAAGAATAGTAATATCCCATATTATTTGCTTTAATGACATTGCGCTAGTTCAGAGAATTTTTAATTACGTTCGCATCACCGAACGTATTTCAGGGCTTAAGAAATATCCTATGATTACTTTCTTGCCATGTGCTAAAAAACAAGCGCTTCTGTTCCTGATATTTCTGCACTTCCGAACTAGAAATTGTCAGAGTTTTTCCTAATGAGCTTTTCCACGCCAAATCGCGCACTCACAAAACATCACAATATTTTTACCGACTTGAAACTTTTTATGTCAAGGGTTAAAACACGCATTGTTTTGTCTAATCCCTCTCTTTTCAGAAACATTACCAATTATTTTGTCCGAAGAATCCTGTGAGCGCAAATATTTAAACATTCAAACATACCGTTTCCTTCAGAAAAATGGAATTATACCCAAAAATAACGAAAGAAAATGTACTTCCAGGGTGATGTATGTATCATTTTTGTAAACATATTTAAATATTGATTTTTTTTTAAAATTTTGAAAATGCACATATTCTTATAAGGCCTACCATTTTAATTAAAAAACTAATGTTTTTGTACACTAGTGTTGTATACATGTGCAAAATTTTTAAAGTGGGACACAAATAAATGATTAAAGTTTTTTTTACCGGAGCACGTAGGTATTCCTCTGCCCTTAGAGCAGCAAAAGTCACTTTGAAAGTATTTCATGACAATTTTGCAAGTAGTGTTGAAAATGCCGGTACATGGGATCTCATTTCATTAAAAAGTGCTGTAGGTGGCTGAATGTTGTTGTTCAATTCCCGGAAATGGTATTCGCTACAATCAAAACAAAGTTTGTATATGAAAGAATGATTTTTCATCAATGTGTCATTCATCTAAGAAATCGTAAATTAGTATTATTGGTGTCTACAGTTACGGCGGTTAAATTAAACGCTTTTAAACTGCCAGTGAAATTTTGAAATGTTAATATTCGTTGTAGAAGTCTGATAATATACTGACATTGCCAAAACTTGATTTGAAGAATTAAATGAAGACAATGTGAACATTTATTATGTTTTTAAATTAAGCCAATTAAGAAATGGATCATATATTTGTTTATGTAAAGATTTATACACAACAATAAGTCCTCCCCTCTAGAATAATGTAACGATTACATCTATCAGTTCAGGCATAAGGGGACCGCAGAAAGGCTTCAATGAACGCACTGAGAGGAGCAGGAAGAAGCGCATTCAAACATCACTTGCGTCGCGAGGTATTCATTGCATACGCGTAATCAAGGAAATGCGGCCAACGCATTATACGAGTTGTCACAACTCCTAAAAGAGAGGTTTAAGAAACCCAAGTCCTTCTCCAGTACCATTCAGTCCCCAAGAAGTTTTGGCATTTATGGTTGAGAATAACATGACAAAGCGGCCATGTAATATTAGATCGGAAGCAGGCGGAATTGCGAAATGTACTCTTCGTATGAAGCAATAAAGAATGCCAACGTGAATGCTATCTTCCAGTAGGGCAATACAATTCAGTTATGTCGAAGTAAGTCTTCAGCATAAGTACTCGTGAACGTAATAAGATTAAAAAAATAAAAATATTGGAGATAACTCACAGCTTTTGTGTAAGTGGGGGATAGTAGCGTCGGTAATGGTGCTTACAGCCAGGTTTTTTCTTGTGGGAGTGATGAGATTTTTATTGTCTCGAGTCCCCCCGCAGCTAATTTCATCACTTGATCACGTGTACATAGGAGTTTATGTTCAAAATAACAGTTTGAATTGCACCGACGAAACGGTACTTTTAGGTTATTTGCCTCTTTTGCCAAAAAATATTTAGAAACTTTCATAACATCAAATTATAACATTTTGAGGATGTTAGCCAATGTGCCTTGTACATCTTATTACTACGACTAGTACTGTTACTCAAGAAGCACATATGAAGAGAGCCCCAAGCCCGAGCAGGGTTCGGGTCGGGAGCTTAGGGGTTGTCCCGACCGGGGGGGGGGTTGCTCGCAGGTGAGACATCTTGTTGGGGATACACCAGCCGTTAGCCGACAGTAGGTCGACGCCAGATCTCTCCATCTAGCGGAAAAGGTTAAAGAAAATAATAGCCGTTTTTGCGAAAACCTTGTTTTTGTTATTTTTACTTTCTTGTGTACGTACGTACATACGGAGTTATATTCATTGTATAGAGAGTTAAGTAATACTGCGGAAAATCGATTTCGAGATTTCAATGGAAATAGAAATTGAAGTAGTTGTTTTCAAAACGTCCGTCCGTCTGTGAACACCACCACCGCCCAAACCATGCGTAGGACACTTTCCAATACCACTTGTGGCAGCGTGGTGTCCAACACGCATGATGAGGCGTGCCCAGCAAGGCGCGACATCCGACGGTGGCCGGCGCGGAGTCAGCTCACCTTCGGGGTCGCACATATCGTCTCTCGCGAGCGACACAAGAGCAAGCAACTTGGCCTTTCCCTATGCAGGAGAACCCTTAGCATTAGTCCCGTTCAATCATTGTGATGAGCAATATATCGCACCTCCAATAATAAAGTGACACAAGTGCGAGTTTATGATTTCTCAGAAACTGCAATTTTAAGTTTCGTAGTTCTGTAATACCCGTTATAAATTGTACCAAATATTCACCTTCTAGCGGACAATAATTGAACTAATTCAAAATCAACAGAATAATAGCAGTACCTGTTGGTAACCTCTTATCAGCTTTTAGTTGAAAAATGACGATTTCGCACTTGTCTTACTTTTCTTTTGGAGGTGCGATTTTGTTTATGCAACAGTATGTAGCCTAACAGTTACGAGTAAATAGTAAAGTGGCTGGGGGGGAGACGAGCGTTAGGCGCTTGTGGGAGGCTGAACCAATAAACTATCATCTTCGGTTGTAAAAAAATTGAAGGCATTAAGTAATATGAGTTACAATTAAAAAAGAGAGGAATGAGCACACGACAAATTAGAAATTGAGAATTTTGGTGAGATTTGTGAAGCTAATACATTAAACTGCTTATATTACGAAGCCGTTCCAGGAATTCTAAAGGTTACATTACAGGACATGTACGTGGGCTGAGTTCCAAGCTAAGGCGAGAGAATGCGCATTGCAATCCAGCGATTGAGCGAGCAGCGCCCGTGCAGTGAAGATCACGCTCTCATCATTGCCACGCTTATTGAGCCAGCAGCGTACCGCAAGCTCTTTTAAACATTCACCTTAGTTCTAACAACTTTTCTACTCAGCGTAGGCTATTGAGCGGAGGCGCCTCTCTCTTGATAACATCCCAAGAAGTCTATTTCGTAGAATCCTTGCGGAGAGCAACCGCCGCTTCTGGGAGTAGCACAAATTACTGCTGGAGCAGGCGCGTGTCCAACCGCTGCCTCCCTCGGACGAGGAGATGTCTGATGAAGAAATGGCCGATGCGGGAACCACCAACGCCAACGTTGATGTATCCCGACAAGCGCAGCGCAACCTCCGACGCTCTCTTGACTCCTCCCCTGACTCCTCACCTGACCAACCATCCAAAGTTTTCCTGACGGATGACGGCTTCCGTTTGGTTACAAAAGGAGCCAAACCCCAACCTCCACACGAACTCACACCTATCGAATCCTTGAACCCCTTCAACCCTCTCTCCCTATTAGACCCCTAGCGAACTGACTCCGTAACCCCTGAAGAATCAAGCACACCCAACGAACCACTACCTGATCAATCATTCTCTCAACAAATGACAAAACCAAACAACAAAGGACGAATAGGACCCTTCAGAATTGACCTGACAACAATCCTTGACCCAACAGAATTGATCAAGGAACTAAAGACCAACTGTAACAACCACCTATCTGCCAAGCGTACTCGGACAGAACTGGTAATCCAACCATTGACTGTGTCTGCCCACAGGAAGGTAAGGGATTGCCTGGACCAGATTTCTAGAGACCCCAGACTGAAAGGACATTCTTCACCACCATCTCTTACCACTTCAACCGAGCACCAGACGAACAAAGAGACAAACGTGTAATCAAAGGACTCCCGACAAAATAACATCTTCAATCACTCATACTGACTGCCATCTACAACAACTTGACCGCCCTTAAAATTACTTCACACCACATCACTGAGTCGCCGACGGGACATTGACACCAATAGGCCTGCACACAGTGGAGGCCAACAAAAAAGAAATGACAGACATCAAGAAAACACTACGATACATTGACTACTTTAGAGTGACAATGGAGACTACAAAATGACAGACAGAATACCCCAGTGCAGAAATTGCCAAAGACACTACCACACGAAGGACTATTGCAGGAGACAAGGGATTTGCGCCCTCTGCGCTGGTTCCCACCCAACCGAAGACTGTCCCTCCCGCACATCTGACAAACCATTCACCCCAAAATGCACTAACTGCTCCCTCAACCACCCCGCCTACGACCCACAATGCCCATTCACAGTTAAAGCCAGGGAACAACGACATGCACAGATGACCAAATCATTAAGCCACCCACCCCCAACCAACTCACTTTAAAACTTTTCCTCCCTAAGACCCCAAAACCAATCCTACGCCTCTGCCACCAACCTAAGCCAAACCCAACAACCCATAGCCCAACAACAAACAACTCAATCAACTACCCAAGACATAAAGGACCTCTCTCTTCTTCAAAACCCTACAGTGAAAAAGATAATCCTCAACTTAAAACTCCTACTCGAAATCCTCAAAGGCTCAGAAGACATCATTACAAAACTCATATCAGGAATCAAATTAAAAATCCCAACCTTATCCCCACCCAAATCCAAACCCAAAATCTTAACCCTATCCTCGTGGAACGCGCGAGGCGGCATAAACCAGAAAATACCCATCCTCACCCAATTCCTTAAAGACTACTCCATCGGGATACTATTCTTATAAGAGACGTGACTGACACCCGACAGATCCTTCTCCATTCCTAACTATATCACAAGAACCGACTGAACCTCATCCGCTGGAGGCGGTACAGCAATCTTCATCCTACGATCCATCCCACACACTCCTTACCAACTCCCTCCAACATTTGTCCTAGAATGCACTGCAGTCGCTGTTGGCTCCTCCACATTTCAAATACTTCTGATATCCTGTTACAAAGCCCCCACACACCGATTCCCGACTCCGACCTAGACACCCTTAAAAACCATCCCTACCCCTTCATTATCGCAGGCGGCCTCAACAGCAAATCGACATCATGGGGCTGCATGACTAGTAACGGGATCGGCTTATGACTAAAACATTTCATAGACACAAACCCCCAAATCGAAATAAAAGTACCTACTGAACCTACCCATCTTGTTCGACACATTCCCCACGATATCCTGGATATTATCCTCCATTCCTCCCAAATATAATAACCATCCCCCACCCAAAATACAACCTGTTCAACCTATCTGACCACCTCCCAATACTTTTCACCATCTCCTCAACCCCCAACTACATGCTTCCCAAACCCCCATCAATTCCAAAAACCGACTGGAAGAAATTTAAACACATACTATCTAAGAAAATTCACGTTCCTTCAGATATCCTGACCACCCAATCCATAGATAACTCCATAGACCACCTTACCTACCATATAAAACAATCATATCGGAAAACCACATCCTACTCCAGAAATACACACCTCACCCTCCTTGAAGAAATTCTCACGTCCATACGACATAAACGACGAATTCAACGACAATACTACAAATACAGGCGAGACGACAAACAAGAATTAAAAAGGACGCAAAAAACAATACACAACTTATTTAAACATCGCGAGACATAAGTATGACGATCTTCTGACAAAAGCAGCCCCAATAATATCCACAAATGCATAAAAGCAGTCAGGGACCACCCCACTCCCATTTCTCCTATCCTAGCCACCAACAATACCCTAACCTTTGACCCCCAAACCATCACCAACACCTTCGCCCAATCCCTGACCGAACGATTCCGCCCCTCCAACATCCCAATCCCAGACAGTGTTCTTTGAAATTTCCTTGAAACTCCACCTCTACCACCCAATCAACAACAGACCTGGACGACGAACGACGCCGAAATTAAACACGTACTTAAGACGATGGACAGCAACAAATCGCCCGGACCCGATGGAGTCCTCCCATCTTAACTCACCCACCTACCAAAAAAAAAAAAAAATTGAACTGATTACCCTAATCCTCAACTCCTGCCTAATTATGTCCTACTTCCCCACCATCTGGAAGATCGCTCGCGTTACCATGTCCCCAAACCTGGCAAGGATCATCGGCTCCCATTAACCACCGTCCCATCAGCCTACTACCCATCCTCGGTAAGTTATTCTGAAAGATACTTCTACTTCGTCTTACACCTCTCCGCGATCCCATTATTACCTCCACACAATTTGGTTTCTGTGAAGGTCGCTCGGCGGCCCTCCAAACTTTAAACCTTTCCCTAGCCATCGCCATCCCACTTCAAGATAGAAAAGAAATCCTTGCCATTTTCACAGACCTCACCCAAGCTTACGACACCGTCTTCCATCCAATTCGTCTCATGAAAAGCCGACCATATATTCCCGATCATATTCAAACCCTACTATAAAGCTATTTAAATCATTGCTCCTTCCACATCCGACACCTATCAAAAACCTCTCCCAGTTATCCAATACAAGCCGGCGTTCCACAGGGCACTGTGCTATCCCCAATCCTTTTTTCCATTGACATAAATGACGTTCCACCAACACCACGAGTACAAACTTTCCTTTATGTCGATAACCTTGCCATCCTAACTTCCTTCCGCTTCCTAAACAGATACTTATCCTACCTCCAAGAATCCCTAAACAACTTTCACCTCTGGGCTTTCCAAAACTCCATTATCATAAACCCATCCAAATCCTGTTCTCCTATAAAACATACTCATCCAACCCCCTCCCATAACCATTGGAAATGAACCAATCCCCTGAACACCAGAAATATCCTACCTTGGCATAACCTTCTCCCGCAGACTCCTTTGGTCCCACCACATTCACAAAATTACTGTCAAAGCAACCAGGATCACCAATACCTTATATCCCATCCTCACCAATCCCCTTATACCCACCAAGAGAAAAATCCAAACTTTCAACTCCTATATCCGTCCCATCCTAACATATGCCCATCCCACTTGGTTCGCTACATCCCACAGCAATCGCACCAAACTAACCCGCGTGGAAAACCACAACATCCGCCTTATCTTCCGCCCACCCATGTATACCGTTTACAACTCCATATGGCAACTAAACAAAATACCACACATATTCACACACCTCCACAACTCCGCAATTGCCCAAATCAAAAAATACATCAACAATCCTCTATTCCGAAACCTAATCCGTCCTCACTACCACATCCTCAGAAACCCACCCCGACACATCCGGAAAAAGCACCCCTTAGTCATTCTCCAACTTCCCCCTCCTATCACCTAAGTCAGAGGGCAAAAACAAACAACAAATTAAACCGTCCGGCAACGAATTGACAGAATGACTGACACGCTGTACATGTCGACGACAAAACACCGCCGCCTCCTTTGACTAAATCCTTGCCCATCTCTTCCCTCCCACCCCACCGTATCCCCTCCCATCCTGGTCCTGCCCCTTCCCTCCCCCGTCATCCACAACCTTAATAAAACAACCCCTCTCTCCATAGAAAAAGTAACCCTTCCGCCAACAACTCAGATTCCCGATTCCCGTCCCGTACGGGGGAGAGGATTCAAAAAGCCCGAAACAACAACCCACTGGAAGCCCACTGTTCGAAGAGACCCCGCAAGGGGTCAGGCGAACACGATTTATACACCAAATGCGACGTTGTGCAATCCATTGTATCTTAAAACAAGGAATGATTAAACATGACAATACAATTGGCATTGTAAATTGTAAAAAAGTGGATTGCTGTGACACAATAAAACCTGCATGTCGAAATATATAACATTTATAAAATAACATATACATTGAATATTTAGGAGGCACGGTCCGGCAAGGAGTAAGGACGTATCCAAATACACGTCTTTAATTATTCATACAATGTAACCTTGCACGTGTGATTTATGATACAACTAGGGAGACTTAAAGCTTAAATATATTATCGTGTTAGCTCCCCGCGAATAGCGGGGGTTCATTTGTTTTGCAACGTGGTTATATTATCTAACCGTGCCTGAAGATAATTTAGCACCGACTATCATGCGTGGAGTCACAACAGCACCATCTCGTCATATGACCCATGTGTAAATGAGATTTTTTGAAAATCTGAAAATGAGATTGTTAATGCTCAATTAGACATTTTTAGGATGAAATACTGAATGGTTAATGCTGAATGGTTAAATTCGAGTATGTCAAAACAATAAAACAGGTATTTGTCTAAAATTGTTATCTATATATTTATCCTGTATGTTTATTAGATATCATTTCGTTCGTGCCTTATTTCCTCCCTGATTTTGTCTCCTATTTTCATGGGCAATTTCTATCCAGAGATACGAGATACTCCCCTTCCTAAAAACAAGGCAAATTCCCTTACGGGCTTCAGGGTTATGGAGAGAGAATGGAGCGTACCAGAAGACTGTGAAGACGCATGCAGCTTCTGCCTGTTGTACGCGGTCAGATTTTTATAAAACGCATTTAATGAAACTATATATTTACATAATTTGGGGCGTGAAAAAACAGTGAATGTTGGTTGCCTGCAATGCAAAATGCGGTAAAAAACGAATGGTTTTTATGGAATTATTGTCGAAAATTAAAATAAAATGTCTAAATTAAGAAATAATAGAACAATTCTTAAAATTAATCTATTAAAATCATGGTAATCAATTAAATAATATATGATTCTGGAAAGCAAATATATTTAATTCACTACTGCAAATAGAATCTGTAGCTCCTTTCGTCCCCTCACCATTTATCAGGTTTTCGTTTAGTTAACTAAATATGTTCATTAATTCCATGAAAAATCGTTGCTTATCTCTATATTAATAGCATGCGTGCAATTAAAACTCCACAACTATCAACAGGAATTCAAAAAAATAATCAAAATCGTTGAATTAAGACATCATAGACACTCATCACACTTAGAACACATCATTAAGACACAGTCGTGTCCAAGATATTTCCCAATGGCCATGAAACATGAACCGAAAGAACATCACATATCCTACATCCACTACATAAAAACAATGCATGAAAAAATTAATGGGTGAACTATACGTTAAGCTAGCTGGCTAATGGAATAACATATTTAACAAATTAAATGAAAAACATTTGTTCCTAGAATTCAAATGTAAAAAAATGTAAATGTTCTAAGAAGTACGCCTGCAAAACTGTGTCAGAAGTGACTTTCTAATATTAATACACATTGTATTCTCTCTTACACCTGTCTTACCTTTTCCTGGGAAGTACGTTTTAAGGTCTTTGTCAGCTTCTAATATTTTATCCGAAATAATTTATTTGCCTTTCATTTGACACATTTCTGTGTCCTGTAAGTCACTATAGTGATCATACGTACGCAATGCATGGCCCCCTAAAATTTGCATTTTCAGAAGCAATACGACGTCATCAAATATATGCCTTGAATGTTACATATGTGCTTGAATTTCTCAAAATTTAAATGACTCTTGAATGGAAACGAAAAAATACTGAACGTAACATGTGGATAAATGGGTATAATTGAACTCATGGTAAATAAGGAAACTGGCTCCTATCGTCATTCGTTTTCGTGAACTCATGTACTTATACCCCTGTTTATCCACTCGTTTCGATAATTACTATAATAAATGCTAATTAATATTATTATATTTTTTGAACCACATTCACTAGTAGTAATTGCAGCAACGTTGCAATTAAATATGTAATCTGAATAAAAATGCTGGTCTTATTTATTTAGAAAGTTATGATGGATTGTAAGTGATCTTTAAATCGTTTTTTCACGTTTTTGTTATTGAACATTGAAATTGGTTTTAAAAGTAACAATATCAATCAAAAGTAAACGTGATGTTTCTGGTGTAAGCCAATAGAATGTTCGTGGTTTCCAAACGAGCTGTGGCAACTTCACGAATCTGTCAGAATCTTCTAGACATCTGCGCTTGCAACGGCTGAAACTGTGACGTATCTGCGACGACTATGAGCTCACGTGACGATTCAAACGCGAATAAAGTGGATGTGACGGACTGAGAATAGTTCTCATTCAGGATTTGAGACGCTGAAGGGTCGCTTCACGCCTGTTCATTTGCAGTTGAGAAGCAAGACTGTTCGGCAGAGGCTACTTGTGGTGATCTTACTAGGAGCAATGCAGGTGCATAGCTTGCTGCTGCTGCTTAGGTGGGCAGGTGAGTTATTTGCAATAACATTGAACATTTTGTGGGAATAATATTGTATTTGAATATTAGAGGTTTATATTTCACTGTACGTTTTTGTAGTTATTAGTTTCGTTTGTTACACATTTCTATACTTAAAGAAAACATTACTTTCAGAAAGGAAATAGTGGAAAATATTTACTGACCACTAAAATAATTTGAATTAAATGTACTAATACCAAAAATACGATGTTTTTGAGAAAATGCATGAACATGGATGCGTGGCACGTGGACACGTGTTGTACATGTTACAATATTTGGGGAAGTTCAATAGTTTATAGCTCAGCGTAAAGATGCATAATCTATGAAATATACAATCAAAAAATTTTCTTATTTTTAGATCGTGTCTCTTTTGGAAGAGCTCGGACTCTACAGTTGCGGTACAAATGGTGTACGTTGCGACAACACAAAGGGTGGTGGGTCCTGCAAGTTTGGAGTGAGGTTTGCTGAATCTGATTTTATCGTAAGATTTCTTATTGAATTTATAAACATCTTATTGAATGTGGTTGTCAGTGCACCTTGATCATGGTTTATAATAGGTGGTAGTTTTATTGTGTTGAAATAAAGGAACGTTTATTATCAGTTATAATGGGCTACATGGAAGTATTAATTTTGTAGACGTTTCGTTGGGTTTCCCTTGAATCGGAAATAATATAGTTGAATTCCTTTTTAGGATTTTTTCATGAAAAGTAGGCTTATTATAGTCATTAATATAGAAATGAGTATACTGTAACTTCGTAATTCTCATTAATGACTCGGTCACTCGGCATTTCATTTTATATTCTGAGGTAGAGAAGCATAAAGATTTTGTACGCGTGAATTTTTATTGCGCGTGGATTAATTTCATAGGGTTCAATTTTTACGGAGACTTTATTGTAAGTCAACGATAGAAGTTTGATGTATGCAAAAATATGGTGTTAAAGTAGGGTACACCCTCAGAAGCGGGGCGGCGGGGGGGGGGGTTCTTCTTAAGCCTTCCCTCAAATTATTCAACGCGCTCTGATAGGAATTACGGGCAGGCGATTTTCATGCCTTGCCTTGCCTTGCCTTGCCTTGCCTTGCCTTGCTTTGCCTTGCTTTGTCCCCGCCGCATTGTAATGTCAATTTACTTCCAAAGGAAAGTTTTCTCGCTTCGCGCGCCCGGATCAAAGTCACGGCGAGACTTCGGCCTTCGGCCCTCGCGTTAACCATAAACATCCTTGAGTTTATCCACCTCAGAATTACTGATTCACTTTTATGAAAAGGTGCTTTTCAAAAAAAGCCTCCAGAACTGCGCCTCTACAACTTGCCACCGGAGCGGCGCGAAGTACTGCTTTAGTCTTCCGTATGTTGTACCGTATACTAGACTTCAGCGAAATATTATATTTTTATAGGCACTTATGATTGCAGTTAATATTTAAGTTTTGAAATAAAAAAAATAAGGCGTGTGAATGGACGGTGAAATCCTGCAATGGAAGAAAGGTCATGAGGGATTGAGGGCCTTGGGTGGGAACAAGCAGTTAAACTTCGAATGTAAAGTTTTGAACTTGACGTGAAATTTAGTAATTTCAGGCAATTTGAAGTATTGTACACTTGTTCAGGAGTTACCTTTGTGAGTACTGGAATTTATTTCATTAAATTTCAAAAGCCAATGTAGCAATTTCTTAGAGCGTATGTCGAAACTAATGCTTTGTCAAAAGTGAATGGAAATTACATGCAATAAATAGTGGGTATTGCAAAGATTTCCATAATTTATCAAAATTAGTCAATAGATTAATGCAACACACCATATTAATACATACCATAATTAATTGATATATTTTAAGTCTTTTTGTTTGAGATTCATAAATGATGCAACCCGAATATTAATGCATTGTAATAAGAACTAACATTTCCTGTCCGTCTTTCTTCCTTCGTAATGTTTTTTGTGACAGAATTGGTTTTCGAAGGAGACAAGCTCAATTTATAGGTACGTTCTGACTTTGGTTTTCAGATACTTTTTCTGAAACTTTCATAAAGTGTAGTTCGTTAATTATTTGAGCGTTTAGCTTTATATCTTGGGGTATTTTTTATTATTATATTAACAAGATGAACTTAATAGCTTAACATTTTGGTTCCTGATTGTATTAAGGACATATCGGATTCAACTTTTTAAAAATAATTATCAAAATTGTCTAGAATAATTTGCGGTAATATTTAGCTACTTGCTTACATGGTTTTCACTACCATTCCATAATGTAAAAATTTCCCAATCGTTGTTTAGTAGGGTATAATCATGGCGGCTAATGCACAGTACACACCTGTACATTATGCTGTAATTAAATGTGAAGCTAATTTGTTTATACTAGGTTTTAGTAAGGTTGTTTGTTTGCGGTAACTCTTTAAAGGCATGTTTCAATGTATGGGATTAAAACTTTTGGAGAATATTTTGCGTATGTGTAAAGATATTATTTTAGGAATATTAGAAATTGTGACGAAGCGGCTGGCAACCTACACTATCATTTTCAATCCCTGGACCGTGCTAGACACGGCAGTACATGAGGGCAGTTACTCACTTTGCACTTAATAAAATAGTGGCTGTTTTTAATAAACGGAACTTATGACGAGGTGGGTATGAACAAAAACGTTTTTTCGTTAAAAGTAGCTACTAACATTTACACAGCCTCGCCCGCTGCAAGGTGGTTTTACCACCATAGAGGAAGATAGCAAATTTATAATAAAGAAAGGCAAATATATAATTCACAAATACAATAACATACAATACATTAAATTTGAATTTAAAATAATTAATCGTGTTGTGAATCGCACGTCCTTTCGTTAAACGTTTTGGTGTTGTGAAGTTATTTAAAAACGTGCTTAAATACAGAAATGTGCATTACTTTTAACAAGAGATGAAAATAAAATAAATGAACTTAAAGTAAACGTGAAATAAAAATTACCTCCCACCCACCTTGCGATAGTTTACTTTTAAGTTACCTTCCTCATTCGAACATTCACCCAAAGTGTATTTTCCGATTTTCATGTTCCTTTCAGATTGTTGCTTTTAGACAAAACAATAAAGGATGTTTAAAAAACTGTGCAAGAATTTAACTAATGTTTCTCCATAAAACGTGAACACCTACATTTAACTGTATTTACTCAGACGTGAAAACGGTGTAAACCACGTCTTTCAAGGTCGTTCACCGACGGTTGACGAAGTCTTGTATTTACGGAACATTACCACGTGGTTCGCTCTGGGACTTGTGTTAGTAGCTTTTAACTGCGTACGTGTTGTGCCAGTGAGGTTATTGAGGTTGGTGAGTCCAGGTAGTATTTGTTAACTCTAGTTAAATGAAGTCTTCAGTCAAGTGATGAAAGTAGTTAAAAATTAAGCTTTGCATTTGAAACAGTATATTCATAGATTCCACATGGTTTGTAAAAGGAGAGTTAGAGTTATAGGCATATTCTTGTATTGTATTGCCAGAAAACTCTGGGAGTTTTCATTAAAGTGAGATTATGCCATGGTGTAAAAGAGATTTTTTTTCATTTTCATTTTATTTTTCTATTTATTCAAATAACAACGTACATAAATCAATACAAAGGTTCTTCTATAAATGTATTTTTTGGCGATTTAAATGAACCTTATGAGCTCAATTCTAAATGTGACAACTCAAGGGTAAGGATGTTTATTAAGTCTTTCTTATTCTCGAACTCAAGCTGAAAGTTAAAAATTACCTGAATTATGAATGTTTTAATAATCTTCTGGGAATCTGTGATTTGAACAGAGTTAAATAGGAATAAATGTTAAATTCGTTTGATGAACTGGTAGAATTTGCTTGAGATCTTGGTAATGAATGGAATTACGTATTATACGATATTTCTTCGACATATTTGGAGCGAACCAAAAGAGCCTCTTCCATTGTTCTGAGGTATTAATTTTCAATGATTAGGATTTCATAGTTTTCGAAGTATTGAACCACATAGAAGTTCGCATAGGTTGTAATAGGTCGGATATAGTTTGTAAAGAGCTATTGCATAGTTCAGAGAAATGTCGTTTCTGAAATGAATGTGGCTTTTTACTTTAGCATGGCGAGTTTTAGCATTTATATGGTCATTCCCTTGCAGCTTCGTATACAATGTCTGGAGTATTTGAGGTTTTGATGGCGGAATCATTTAAAAGCAAGCAAATGAGTTACGATTTTAAAAGGTGGGTAAACATTATTGAGAGTAAAAATTTTTGCATTTGATGTTGAGGCATTAAAACAAAAATTCAATTTTATTGACTATTGAAAAAATTAAATTGCAACAGCAAAATCCGGGTATCGTAAGGGACTTCGCCGATGTTGGTATTGGATTCTACTCGGATGTCAACTACGTATAGGTAACAAAGTGTTGAGATAACGAAGATTCTAGTGAAAAGTTTGAATATTTCTGAAGTTATTGACAATAGTAACTGCAAAAGTTCTTTCTGATAGAATACTACGGGGTGCGGATTCTATCTGATACAAAAGTAGCGGGTAAAAACTGGGATGCGTATGGAATTAAACATGCATGTGCGATCGATGTACCAGACGTGACTGCGTTTTCGTGAAAAGCTTTTTTGATGAACCCTCCTTCACCTGATCCTAGGTATTTATGACACTGAAATCATGTTAATGAATCCTAATTGGTGAAGATTGGACTTCGATTTGTCTGTGTACCGTTTTACACTATAACAATTCCGTTATCCGCACACGTTTCCTTGAAAACTCACTTCGCTAGATGCGGGAGAAGTGGCAAGTTTCGTTATTTTGACAAAATGAATTTTACATCGAATTTGTAATCCATTTTTCCATAATAAAAAATACTTATTAAACGGAAGTATGCATTCCAAACCACCAGGTTTTGTCAAAAAACTCTCATTTCTATCGCTTAATCTTAATGCAATTAAAGTTGAGAAATAAGTAGAGTAGATATTACGAAGCTGAAAAAAAGTGTAGATTCTAATCATACTGAGGTGTAATATTGATAGATCTGTAATTTTCAGTAATTATAAAATTTTTAATGGGTTTAGGCATCGAGGTCACATTTTATGAAATTAAAAGCGCCAAGCAAAGTTCTTTTAGTGTTCTATTTATACACACAATTTCAACACTTTCAAATTTTATTTTTCAAAATTTAAATAGAATTCTTCAAAAGCGGTTTTTTGACGACTCGAGGCTCCAATTTGTGTGTCGTCTATCTCAGAAACTATGCGTCTGATTGGAGTTTAGT